>JAVHNL010000405.1:0-100000 GCA_031216105.1 Dalbergia cultrata | reverse complement strand
TCTGTGTATATTGGAAAGTGCGGAAAGCTTGACAAGATTTTTCCTAGTCACATGAACGGTTGTTACCAGAGTTTAGACAACTTGAAGGTTGCTTTTTGCCAGTCACTGGAAGTTATTTTTGAAATCGGATGTCCTCCACAACAAGATGCATTTGATGACCCAAAATTGCAGCTTCTTTATTTATATGCTCTTCCAAATCTGAAACAAGTGTGGAGCATAGATCCAAATGGAGTTGTTAACTTCACAAATCTGCGAAGTATTAGTGTTTCTACTTGTCACAGATTGAGCTATATCTTGCCATCTTCAGTAGCAAAAGGTCTTGCAAAACTTGAAGACTTTTCTATTCGATTTTGTGATGAAATGGAGGAAATTGTTGCAGGATTAGAAACAAACAATGAACCATTGGTGTTTCCTAAAATAACCTCCATAAATTTTTATAACCTAGAAAACATGAGTTGTTTCTATCAGGGTAGACATACTGTAGAGTGTCCAAAACTGAAGCGGTTGGTGGTGAATAAGTGTCCAAAGCTGGAAACCTTCACAATAGAAAGTGCAAACGAAGAAGAAAGACCTGTTTTCTTAGCTGAAAAGGTATAAGTGCTCGTCAACTATATGACTTTATTGTTCCAACTCATAAATCAAACCATCGTCGGGGCGTCATAGAAATAAATCAAATTAAAAACGAAATGCATTGGTAGAATATATGGCCTTGAAATTTAGCGGAGTATATAAATGAATGATTTTATTTGAATGCACAATCATTATTTTTTTTAAACAACTATTTAATCATATTTTGCTATGCCCTTAAAAATATTTGCTTCATTCCTTAAAAATATTTACTATGTTCGTAATAATCTATGGTATCATTTGGTTAATCATGAAGTAATGTAACTGCGATGTCTATTTGAAAAACCTTTAAATTCCCTCAGAGTAATGAAGAATCCATTGCTAGGTATATACAATTCACAGCTTAATATATCAACTATTGCATTATAAATGTAAACAAAAGTGTTGAATGAAAACCCTTAAAAACAAAGTATTAAACATTAAATAATTTAGAGCAGCACATTGAATTTCTCACTATTTTAAAAACATTTAGGAATTTTCCACTCAATCTATAGAAAACTACGTTGTGTGTAGTATGTTCAGTTGTATAGATAATTATATATATCACATTTACACTTAATTGTTTAATTTGTGATCTCTAGGTAATCTCCAGTTTGGAGTATCTGGAAATCGGCCCAAAAGAGGCGGAGTGGTTAAAGGACAACATAAGGAAGCACCACATGCACCGTTTGAAACAGCTTTGCTTTAAGTCAGTGCCGAGTTTTAACATTCTCTACTGGCTCCTCCACCGAATTCCTAATCTAGAAAGGTTGCAGTTGGATGGAGAATGGTGGTATTCCCTGAGTCTAGCGTTCGAGAGTTAGTGCCAAGTGGAAACACTGAACCACGACAAAGGTTGGGAGCCGTATGGCAGCTTAAGGAATTGACTTTGCACTTCTCAAACATCGAGGATATTGGATTTGAAAGAGACCTGCTTCTCCAGAGAATTGAGCGCTTGGTCTTACGTTCCTGCCGCAGTGTGATCAACTTGGCACGTCACACAGTGTCCTTTACTCAATTGACATATTTGGAAGTAAACGATTGTAAAAACTTGAAAAAATTAATGGCAGCCTCAACGGCAAAGAGCTTGGTTCGACTCACAACGATGAAGGTAACCAATTGTCCGGAATTAGAGGAAATAGTGACCAATGATGATGAGGAAAATGAAGAGGAGAGGGTGGGGGGTAATATCGTGTTTGGCAAGTTAATAACTATAGAACTTGCGTCACTAGCAAACCTCACAAGTTTCTGTAGCCACAAGAACTGTAACTTTTCATTCCCTTCGTTGGAAAAACTGATTTTCAGGGATTGCCTGAAGATGAAAACCTTCACCCACCGTCGCTCAAGTGCACCGAAGCTACAAAATGGATTTGTCGCTGAAGGTGACTTAAATGCCACCTTACAAATGGTACGCATTCATTGATTAATTAGATACTCCTTTTCGTTGTTTTATGATGTTTAATTCTTTAACATTTTTTTTTATGAAGAATGTTCTTAATTCTGAATTTTAATAATGACATCTTTTTTTTCTCTCTCTAGGATTTGGTACGTTGTAAATGATGATTATAGAAGTTTCAATTTTTTTTTTTCAAAAAGAAAAAGAATTAGCTACTATCCTTAAGTGGCTTTTTTCTTCGAGTCATTGTTGTTGTATTCTTGATTCTTTTGCTTTATGTTTTTCAAGAGTTTGGCGGCCTTTAATATCAAAAAGAAAAAAAAAATCTATTACTAAAATTTGTATACATTCTCTACAATAGGGTGTAAAGGAGACGGGTCGAGGTAGATTTGACCAAATCTCAACTCGGTCCAATTCTTAGATTGGGTTATTTTTTAAAACCCGAATCAATCTGATAATGACTGGATCAAACCGGCTTTTAAACAACCTATAAAGATTTTGATATTATACATAGTAAAGTTATAAAATTTTACAAGTAATAAATAAAATTCAAGAGATATTTTGATATACATATTTCAAAGCAAACAATCTTACTATGAAAATAATATCAAGTTATCCAAAATATATTAATTTAAATATAAACTCCTATAATTTATCACTAACTATTGTAAAAAATATATAACTATAAAAGAAATTTTGACTTTAAGTTAGGTCGAGCTAATCCAAAGCATAACTTGAACCCAGTCCAAAAATTACATCAAGTCAAATCTAAGAACCTAAACCCGACCCAATAAATTTCTGGTCGGGACGGGTTGAAGGACTAGGTTGGGTGTTGAACACCTCTACTCTACAATACACTTTTTCCCTAATTTTTTTCACATTATATCATTATTATTTTCTCTATCCTATTTCACTTCCCAAGATTTCACTTTCCAAGAAGGTCAACAATTGTTAAATACAAACATTTTCTTTGTTTACATTGGTTATTGTTTTTCTTCTTTCTAATATATTTTTTATTTTTATTGTTTTAATTTCTATATTTTTTATCCACTTTTCTCTTGTAAATGTTAATTAATAATTGGACGTGTTTGTTAGTCCAAAGTTATTGTTTTTTCCCATATTTTTCATTGTACTTTTTTTCTCAATTCCTAATTTTGTAAAAACAAAATTGTCTTATTTTTCTTATTTATCTTTGCTTCTTATTATTTTTCACTATAGTAATATTTTATCAGTATTTTTTTTCTCTCCTTTCTATCTCATATATTGGCAATATTTTGAGATGACAAAATGGTATATTTTTATTTTATGTTTTTGAGATATGAAGTTTGACTGAACGTAAAATGGTATATTGTTATTTTATGTTTTTGAGATATAGAGTTTGACTCAATGTAACTATTTCAAATAATTATAATTACATGTAAAAATTTAAGCAAAAATTAAAATTATAAAATAGTAGTTCATTTAATTATTTTTTATAGTTTAGTAAAATATTAAAATAGTGTTCCTTCGGAACACTGAAATAAAATTGAATTGTTATTATTTAATTATTTTCTTAATATTTTTTTATTCTACACGTTTTTATAATTTATATTAAATGGTATTTATTATATTTATATATTTTAAATTAAGTTTATTTAATTATATTTGTTATATGTTCAAATAAAATTAAGTTTATTTAAAACTAACTCTCCTATCACAAGCGAATAGTTAAACAAACATGCAATATCTTTTGTCATTTTGCAATTTTCTTGAAATAAGGTTCTTACGATTTAACATTTTGTTGACTTGAAATAATTTTTTTATAATAAAATGACATAAATCACATTGAAACTTTTTTTATTCAACTTGCTATATTAGTCATATTTTAATATGCAACATTAGTTTTACCAAAAAAAAAATTGCAACATTAGACCAAAAAGTCTTTTCTTAACAAAAGAAAAAATGTTATTCATTAAGCATAATATAAATTCAACTCATATATTATTTTAATTCCATCTTCTTCTTTTAATGAATCAAAGGGGCCAATGGCCCGACACAAAAACTAAATAGGGTCTAACAAGTCTCGGTGTCATCTATTAATTGTATATTTTATAGTTAAAAATGTAATAAAAATTAATATTGTTATGAAAATTCAATTATTTAATTGCAAGTCACCATGAATTTGTTCTTCGTATCTTTTTTTTTTTTTTGTCGTGTTCTTCGTATTTATCTTGTTCTAAATCCTGGCGTGCAGTATTTTAGAAGTCTACTTGAGCAAAAAAAATGCACATATTCTGAAATATTTAGTTGTCCTTTTTACCAAAAAAATATTTTTTATGTTCTAATGTGCACGAATAAAAGGTTTTTTTTTCTCAAATAATATAAATGAAAAGGAACTCTGAATATATAAACTGTATCCTGTTTAACTAAAGTTGAACTTTGAAAAACATACATAAAACACTCTTAAAAGTGCTTCTCTGTATCTTTGTTCGTGTATAATAGTTTTATTTTTGTAAACTTTCTTCTTTAGAATAAAATGCTTGATACCTTAGCAGCTCTGACTTGTCACAGCACAAAAATTTCTCCAGACATCATATATTATTCGCAAAAACATTTGGTGAAATCATTCAAGTACAAGGAAAAATTTTTAGGTGCAAGTCTAACAATTCATTCTCACACAAGTAGTTGTAAGATATACACAAAAAAACAGAAACTTCTGCACATATTATTGGAGCAAATAAATGATTTTTTAATCATTTTATAGGTTTATTTCGAATCCAAATCTCGTCTTGAGCTTTCCGGTTATCCAGAGTTAGAACAAGTATGGTGTGGCAAAGATTTGATACTAAAGAATAGCTTTCGAAACTTAAAAACTTTGGCTGTGGTAAATATTGGTTATCTTGGGCATGTGATTCCATCTCATTTGCTTCCTTGCTTTAAGAATCTGGAAGAACTGCAAGTACACAGTTGCGATGAAGTGCAGGTCATCTTTAATATACATGACAATACGGTGACGAAAGTGATGGGAATGTTCCGTTTGAAAAAAATGTCTTTAAGCAGGCTACCAAGGCTGGAACATGTATGGGACAAAGATCCTGAAGGAATTATTGGTCTTGAAGCTCTACAAGATTTGACTGTAAAAAAATGTAATAGGCTTAAATACGTGTTTCCAGTGTCCGTGGCTAAAGATCTTGCCATGCTCAAATTGCTTTCAGTTGTAGACTGTGTGAAGTTGATAGAGATTTTTACGAAGGATATTGAAACAGCCTCGGAAGGATACACCCAATCATTTGTGTTTCACAGTCTCACCTCACTGGAGCTAAGAAGATTACCAGAGCTCAAATGCTTTTATCTCGGCCTGCACAGTCTAGAATTTCCCGTGCTAGAAGAACTGCATCTACATCCGTCTAAGTGGGTGATACTCAGTTGTCAAGAGGCAGAGGCTTATGTAGAGGAGCAAGTCCTTTTTGCAGTTGAAAAGGTACTTACTGTTCTAGTTGTCCTTATATAATGATAGAAAATTATATCTAGTTACTTTGCGTCAAATTGGTTAACCTTGGTTCGGTCAATCTATTACCAGAACCTTATTTTTCATTGTATTTAATTAATAAAATTCAAATAATTTCTTCTTATAAAATAAATGTTTTGTACATTCTTTTTCGATAAAGAAGTAAAAGATACCTCAAATGTTCGACAATGAAAATGAAATGCAAGAAAAAACGAAAAAGCATAGAGTAAAACGAAAACCAATACATTGGCGCAAAATCAAGCCTGTCACCTTCCCCCCATGAATTGGCGCTAAAACTGAAGTAGCACAACCACCCTAACCATTGAAAAACCAAACAACTGACCAAAACATCATAGAGGCTTGGTGAACACTTGCTCACCTTTTCTTTTTTTTTCCCCTTCTTAACAACAGGGAATGGCTATTGTCTATTGCCATTTCATATTAATTGCCCTTATTTACACTAGCTCTAAATAGCTCTAAAATGTCCTTTAGGTTGTTTTGATAGTTAGCTATCGTTATTTTTAAAATTAAGTTAATAATTATATATTAAAATCTTAATTATCTATTGTCACTTCTTATAAACTATTTTTATTTGTAACTTTTTTAAAAGCTTTTAATTAAAACTTATTTCATATTTATAACTAGTATATTGCTGTATAATATTTTAAATTTATATTTAATACTTGTACTTATTCATATTAAACATAAAATTAACTATAATAAACTTCTAACATAACAGAAAAACTTTGACCAAAAAAATACAATGTTTAAATTGAATTAAAAGTGTAGCAAAATAAAATTCAAATAACTTACAAATTTAATTAAATATAAAATATTACACCTTTTTTCAAGTCATACATATGCCGAAAAATAATGCATGACATATATTATAATGTATTGCAACTCCATAAAAAAGTAATAATAATTCATCATCAAAAGCCTCAAGGCTATATTTGGTCCCACAACACGAAAATATTATATATATATATATACTAATCGTTGAACCCGAACGATGCATGGGGAGATAATAAAAAATAGTTTATTGATTATTATAAAAAATAAATGATAATTTATTTAAATATTTCTTACTGAAAATTAAGTACATAAATTTATCTTAAAAGTAAGTTAATATTTAAATAATTAAATAAGTGGATAAAATTTAAATATGTCATTCTATTTTATATCTTATTTTGAACATCATATTTATAAGGTTGAAAAAATCTCGATAGATTATCTATAACTAATAATAAAATGCCTATTTTATGAAAATTTTACACATTTCAAAAGTTGAAATTGTTGAATAAAAAAAAAGAATAAATGAATAATTTTACTATGTTATGAGCCACTTATAGGGAGGACAATGAGTATTCATGAGAAAGGAGACATGTCTCACGCCTCCCGTTACTGTTTAAAATTTTGCCTTATCCCTATATCCCTTGTGGGTCTGTATTTCCCATTTCCTATAAAAATTTTGAATCTCATGATATTCAGGGGTTTATTAAAAAATTTCAAAAAGAGAAAAACTTTAAAAATATTTTATAATTTGAAAAATAAATATCCATAATAACAAATACTATTAATAAAACATAATCTAAATTAAAATTAAAATGCATACATAATGCAAATACAATAAAAAATAATTAAACAAAATGAAGGTGTGATATCCCCGTCGCTATCCTGTTTAACAAACAGGGACTTAGCACCATTGATCGTCTCTACGAAGATAAAATATGTCTCAACTCCTTTTTCCATTGTGGATAATTCCTGTATGTACCCACTTTCAAATTTTTTTTATCATCCTTAGCCATTTATATCTTTTTAGTAAATTAAAATATTTAATTTATAAAAATATAAAAATATATTTTCTAATTAAAAATAATGAATAAATTTAATTTATATGATTTCAATTACACGTATTTTCCTTGTACATCCTTTTGATAAATTAGAATATCAATTTTAAAATATATCTTATAATTAATGCGTAATAATTAGTAAAAAATTATAACTCTAATTTATATAGTCTTAATTATTAGAGTAGTATATCAATTATAATATTATTTTAAATAAAAAAATTAATATAATTATTTAATTTTTAAAATTAATAAATATTTAGTACCATTATCAAAGAAGTGTAAATTGTGGAATTAATTTTTAAAAATATTTTAGTGTTGAAAAATTAAAGGTGTTTTTTCAAAACAATTAGTATGAAAAAATTATGGAATTAATAGATTGGAATATGCAAGTTGTAAAAAATTAAATAGAATATAATGATATAGGTAGATAGATAATTTTTATTATGATTTTCAAAAGTGCTAAATTTGAAATTAGAAAATTTTTCTCTAATCCTATCCTCATTTAGAATTTTGCCTCCATTCTCATCCACATCTCGGTCATGGGTCTCCATTCCTCATTCCATGTGAAGATTTGAATCCCTATTAATATTTAAGGATTTATTAAAAAAATTTAAAATACTTTAAATTTTAAAATATAAATATCCATAATAATAAATACTACTAATGGAACATAAATATAATAGCTTTCTTATCATTAATACTATAATTATGTATATAATTTTTATGGTATAATATATTGAATTATAATTTTGTTTATGTTATTTTTTATTTTTATATTACTTTTGTTAATGGTAGAGAGATATAAAGGTATTATTGAAAAAAATAACTTATAATTAGAAGGTAAATTAAATTCAAAAACTCACCTTAAGTATTAAGATTATGAAATGACAGGGTATAATTTTTCTATGAATAACGCATGGAAAATTTTTTATATAATGAGTCTTAAATATTAGTATTATATCAATTGGTATCATATTTGATTAAAAATAAATTATCATATTTGTATTATAATGAGTCCTAAATATTTGATTAAGAATAAATTTGGTAGAAGTTAAATTTTAAATTATTATCATATCAAAGTCAATCAATTAGTAATTTGTTAAGAAATTAACCTTTCCATTTTTTTTAGAAAAAAATACTAATTTTAAAACTTATTTATTTTTAAAATATTTCCTTTATAATTTTTTATATTACCTTCATAATGTGAGGCTATTAATGGTTCTTAATTTAATTGTAAGTCATAATTATATTGACATGAGTTCTTTCTTAGTGCAAATTGTAATTTTTAATGATTGTAATATTTGATTTTATTTCATATAAAAATAACTAATAAGTAAATTGTAAACTAAGTTGAAAAAAAATCTTTAGACATAAAGATTAAGAAAGGTGGGGCCTAAATCACTATATGAATGATACGTGAAGCCTAAATCATCATATGAATAACACGTATAACAGTTTTCATGAAATGAGTCTGAAATATTAGTATAGTAGATTTATAATCTATAATTATAACAATAATAATAATAATAATCATATAATTTGCATATTATATATAATATTGTGTATATTTTTCAATTGATATGTATTATTGTGTAAATGAATGTCTTGCTAAAAAAAAAGAGTAAAAGATTGGGTTTGTTATTTTTAGAGATATGCAAGTCACAGAGGATGCCTTGTATTTTTAGAGATGACTATTTACTTTGATTAATTTTAGAAATAACAAATGCTTGCTTTCATTTCAATTTGAAATAGATTGATAGAAAAAAATGCTCCTCTGTAAAATTCTGAGATAAATTCATCTCTTTTCTATGATCAGCCTAAGGAAATCCTTCATTAAGTATTAGGCAAATTAAAATAGATAATCACGAATTAGTTCACTAACTTCTATTTTAGCCAAATGAATTTGTTTGTTAGTTTGTTAGACTTGTTAATTGTTAATAATGTGATCCAAATGCAATTAGCAAATTTTTACTTTACACCTAAATCGATGATTAAATATATATAGGGATTCAATTAGCAATAATAGTGGTCATGTCTTGCTTTATCCGATGTTACGATTACATGACAGATCAAGGAATCACATGGATATAACAAAATAAAATCTAATAACAATGGATAAAAAATAAAACAGAAAGATTTGCCCCTAAGATATCCTGCACACCATAATCGCACAGCAAATAGGAGACTTTTTTGTTAATCTGATCAAGACATTCCCCCGTTTTTTTAATATCACACGATTTTTTGTTGTAATGGAGAATTTTTTGTTAATCTAATTAAGACATTCTCCTTTTTTACTTTTTTTTTTTTCATATCACACGATTTTTTGTTATAATGGCCCCATTAATATTTTAATCACCTCAATAAATTTATATCTAATCCAGTTTTCAATGATTTTTAATTTGATATTTGTTTTTCCATTCTTAATTATTCTTAATTTTAATTGTAAATTGTAATTTTAATTATTTGTAATCCCATAAATATATCTTAATGACTCTAATTTTATTGACTCATGTAATCTTTAATGATAATAGATTTGATTTTATTAATAATTAATAATTTAATTGTAAATTAAGTAAAAAAACTGTAGACATAAATATTTAGAAAAGTGGACCATAAATCACTATATGAATTATACGTGTACCCTAAAGCTCTGTATAAAAGACACTTGTAATACTTTCCATGAAATGACTCTTAAATATTATTATATATATATACACACACAATATTTTCAAAACATGAAAAGCCATATAAGTTCACCATCTCTAATCAATCATAACTATAGTCAATAAGTAAATAGAAATTATAGTGACGGTTATTAAATCCCATCAAAATAAATTATAGTATCAAGTAAATAAAACACATAAGTAACAAAAATAATGCATAATGAGTTCCTTAATAGTATAGATAACAGTATTAAGTCTTAGTTTAATTTACCATCATAATTAGGAGTATTTTATTTACAGTTCTAAAGCAAAAAAGTTCTTCCTCGATCTCCACCTGAATAGAAAAAACTGTAATGTTGGCTAGCAGTTATCAAAGAACAAAAAACACAAAGTATTGAGAATTCGATATCAGTAGGGTATTCATTTAATTTGAGGTGTTATTGAAGAACAAAAGTCCTTGCAAAATACTCTGTATAGCAAGGCCTTTTTTTTTATAGGCATTTTTTGAATTTTCCTTTCATAACTGCTTTCTTCCTAATCCTAGCTAGCCAGTGTTGAGCGCAGAAAAATATCTCTAACCTAATGTCGGTGTAATAACTAATTTATAATAATGAGAGGAAATAGAGCAAATGTCAAAGGGCATTTCAGGAATAGTGCATATGAAAGTAATTAGTATGGAATGACAAATGATAAATAGGAGTTTCACTCCCTTGACATGATTGTGTTGTCATCTTGTTTAATAAGGAGTCATATATCTTACTCCTTTCATCCTTAAATAATTATCTAATCTTAAATATGTACTGGAATTAACAAGATGATTCACAAAATATTAATATTAGTAAAATTTAGGAATAATTTACTTATTTATCTTTGTTTCTTTTAATACTTTAACTTTCTTTTTCTTCTATCACTAATGAGTTAATAGTGTTTAATAGAGATAATGTTTAAAAAAATAATTAACACTATTTAAATTTTTTAAATAGATAAATTTCTAGGTAAAGCAAATTTTTGAATGGACAATCATTCAAGACTGAAGGGAGTAGTTTTCATAAATATAAGAGGATTATGAATTAGGAAAGGTGGTTTAGAAGGGCTTTACTTTTTTTTTTCAGAGTATAAAATAGTTAAAGAGAACTAGAAAAGAAAAAAAAAAAGGTCTCTAATGTATTTTAATAATTTTACCCTTTTGAAAAATAACTAAATATAATTAATATGTCTTGTTCGGTTGTTCCTTTGGGGTCTTGGGATGCGTTTTTCTTCAGGTGCTTCACTTGGTCCACTCAGCCCAATTACTTCCTCATCAATTGCTACTGGACTGGAGTTAGATGCTGGGCAGGATAAGTCGAATGCTGGACTTGTAACAATTGAGCTTGACTTATTCTCGATTTTTTAGTTGTTAAATCGAGTTTGATGCCATTCATGAAAAAAAAATCGAGTCTGATAAGTGCTAAAATTCTATATTTGATAAATTCGTCCTTTAGTTATTATATATTTTTGTTAGAAAAAATTAATTGTTCAATAATATAAAATGAAAACTAGGAGTAACAGGATAGTTGAATGTTGGATAATGGAAATGCAACTTTGTTTTCTCATCATGCAAAAGAATAGTACAAAAAACTGCCTTTTTATGCAGGATCACAAAATGATAAATTTATAATTGACGTTGTCCTTTATAATGAAGATTTTCTTTCAAATTCCAATGAAGCGATTATTGTGAAAAGATCACTTAACTATTGTGCTTTTAGAGTTAAACGAAAATTGTTGCGGTTTTTTAATGAATCAAACTTGTAGAGATAAGTCATAAAGTGTCATCAAGAAGAACTATACTTTATACTGTTGTATGTGTAGATTGAAGTACTCTACTAGTTTGTTTAAAAATGAGTTAAGTCTGATTGCTATTAGTCTACAATATAATTTTCCGTATTTTGCGTTGCTTCATAGGTTAAATTCCTGATCCACAATTTGAAGAAATTGTCATTTGATATGGAAGCTGCCACGGTGACTTGGGATCTAGAGTCTAAGAAATTGAAATTGAAACAGTTAGACGGTGTTCTGTACCAATTCCTTCAAACAGTACCCAACATAGAAATACTTGAAGTGACTACCAGTTCATTGAAAGAGATGTTCTCTGCAGAAAGACCTAATGCCGATTGTGTTGGAATCCTCTCGCACCTTAACGAATTAAGGCTCGTTACTCTGTATGAGCTCAAATCCATTGGTTTCGAGCACTCTTGGGTACACCCCATTCCTGAAAATCTACAAACATTACAAGTAGGAGGTTGTCATCAATTGAAGAACTTAGTACCTGCAGCAGGAATGGTATCATTCTCCAATCTAACTGATTTGGTTGTATCTGACTGCCATAATTTGCTCTATTTGTTCACATCCTCGACAGCTAAAAGTCTGGCTCGACTCGAGCGGATGAAGATACTCAAATGTGAATCAATCCAGGAGATAGTGTCTACAGAAGGTGATGAATCACACGAGGGTGGACAAATAATATTTGAGCACCACCAGTCTTTAAGTCTGAAAGAATTACCAAGGCTCAGATGCTTTTACTCGGGGAATTATACTTTACATTTTCAATCATTGAAAGAACTATCCGTAGATAACTGCCTCTCGATGCAAACATTCTGTCCACATAGCACGATAATTAATCAAGATTTAGTCAAGTTGTTTTCAGGAAGTGAACTCATCAACATAGATGCAACCCGATGGGAAGATGATATTAACACCACCATTCGCAAGTTGAATGAGAAAAAGGTATGTATTGCATTTTTTTTATTAAAAAGAATAAATGTTCTTCCAGTATTGATTGAAATCTAATATTAAAAACGGAATTGTTTTTAGAGTTTGATATTCTTTAGCATAAATTTTTCTAATATTCTGAATCAATATTTTCACAATATTTTCACGTATCGAATGATATCACAATATATACTAATTTATAGTCTAAAATACTTCTACATTTATTATAAATTTTCAATTATCAAATTTAAATCCATTTTTATTATAACAATATAATGTTGTATAATAATTAAATTACTAAAGTACTAATTATAAAAGTGAATCTGATTTAATTTAAAAACCCAATATTTGGAAGTCGATATTAAGAAGTTATTTTAACTAATTTTTAAATTTACATTTTTATGTGAGAACAACGTAAATTTACTTGTTATCCTTGCTTAAACAATTAATATATTATTTCAATTTCTTAATTGAAAATGGCAAAAATTATCCATTCAAATTATTAAATATAAAAGTAAGTTCCATTTTATCTAAGTGAATTATTGGCATCCATAAAGATATTGAAAGTCTATTAGTTATAACAAGTAATAAAGCACATGATTGACAAGTCAGCTTAAGTCTTATATCCAAGAACAATAAATGGATATCGAAGTAATTTCCGTCATTGAAGCAAAATTCTTAATCCGTTTTGATTTTAAGAAAATTACAATTTAATAATTGTGATTCTGAATCTAAAGTGTTATTCTGAGCACAAACAACGAGTAATTATGTTTGTTGTTTTGCATATGTGCAGATTGCAGAATCTGCCCGTGAATTAGTGAATTTGAGTCTTGGAGACACACCACATTTTCAAAAGATGTGGCATGGTTCATTGCCAGTCCCAGACACATGCTTCAGCAATCTGGAGTCCTTGGTTGTGGATGGGTGTGAATTTTTATCAGAAGTTCTACCTTCTAACTTACTTCCTTTCTTAAATAAGATGCACAAGTTAGAAGTTCGGAACTGCAGTTCTGTGAAAACGATATTTGATGTGAAATGCATACCAAAAGACAGAAAAATGAGTATGGGACCAGCACTCCTACCCCTCCCTTTTTCCCTGAAGACATTGGTTTTAGAGAAGCTGCCAAATCTGGAGAGTATTTGGAATGTTGATTCACACTTTGAGGGCTTGTCGGAAATTGTTGCAAGGGTTGAAGAAGCCCCGGAAGGAACAAATCTAGAGTTTACTTTCCCTTCTTTGACCTCATTGACGCTACTGGATTTGCCAAAGCTCAAATGTTTTTACTGTTCACTACGCTGTGTCCAGTTGAGGAGACTAGATCAAGATCCACATATTGAAGATCAAGCCTGTGCCAAAGAGGTACCTAATTGCTCAAACACTTTTTTCTTTTGCTCTCTATGAATAAAATATAAATACGTATTAATTATGGAGTCCATTCCAGCATTTTCATTGATCTCACTCTTGATTTTGTCCCGTTTATCCTTTTAATCTCTTCATTTCAAGCATAAAATCATCTTCTAATTATAATATTGCTCTAACTTGTTTGAAATGCTCGTAACACCTGCTTTTGCTTTGTGGTTGGTTTCTCTCCCTAGATTACTCCCAACTTGGACAATTTGTCACTCGGTGAGAAAGAACTGAAGATGATTTGGCATGGACAATGTCAGGGAAATCACTTACTTAAAATAAAAGTTCTGAATTTGCAAGGCTTTAATGTTGAGTCAAATGAATTTCCATATGGTTCTCTACAAAAGATGCCCAATATTGAGAAGCTTGTTGTGAGTTATAGTTCCTTCAAGGAGGTTTTTTGCGCTGGGAGACCTAATGTAGACTCTACTGGATTTTTATCACAACTGAAAGGATTGAAGTTGGCTTCTCTTTCTAAACTGATTTCCATAGGATTAGAACACCCTTGGGTAGAAGAATCTTTTCTCAAAAATTTAGAAACCTTGGAAGCAACAAGTTGTTCCCGTTTAAAAAACTTGGTACCTTCTTCCATATGTTTCTCCAGTCTCATGCGCTTGACTGTATTTGACTGCGATGATATGATACATTTGTTTAACACCTCAACAGCTAAAAGTTTGGCTCAGCTCAAGCAAATGGATATATCAGAATGTAAAACAATCCACGAGATTGTGTCTGAAGATGGAGGTGAATCACATCATGATGAGATAGTATTTGGGCAGCTTCAAGAGTTGAATCTTATATATTTACCAATCCTCGAAAGCTTTTACAAAGGGAGTTTGACCTTAAGATTCCCATCTTTAGAGAAATTGTCAGTATTGCATTGCGGCAGGATGGATACTTTCTGTGCAGGTACCTTAATGGCTAACAAGTTGTCAGCAGTTAAATTCAACTATCGAGATACTACGCCATTGGAAGATGATCTCAATTTTACCATACATAAGGCTTTTAAGGCAAAGGTATGTATTTATTTATTTTATTTTATTGTTTTTATTGAAGACAAACTTTTATTAAGCCATTTCTTCTATTGTTTATAGAAAATATTAACATGGAAAAGTGAATAGCTGCTGTGCCACCTTATACTTCATTCTAGTTAGTCGACCTCTTACCGTGATATCCCATTATCACATAATTCACGTTACTTATTCGACACTGAAAGTTCCTGTCTGTTAGTGACCGAATTCATCCTTAATTTGTTACAAAAGCAATAATTTCAATTCATTATGTTGTAAAAGACAAAATAGAAGGATCTACCAAAAAAACAAAGATATAAGATGATTTCAGAAAACAAACACCAAAATTTAATTAATTCAAAATATGGAAAAGTATGAAAAGAAAATTGAAAGCCCAATGTATATCAGGCGATTGGATGAATATGCCACAAAGATAACAAAGCTAATTATGGAGCAACCACAAAACATGTGCATTGATTAATTTGACATTTTTATTATATTGCACGTCCAGCTTGCAAAATTTGTTAAGGAAAAAAAGAATTTGAAGCTTCTTGACAAGCCTGAGATACATGCAATATGGCATGGTTCATTTGCGGTCCCATTCCAGTGTTTCATCAATTTGAAGTCTTTGATAGTGGAAAGCTGTGAATTCTTATCCACTGCAATTCCTTCTCATATACTCTGTTTGTTATGTACATTGGAAGAATTGGAAGTTCGCCAATGCCATTCAGTAAACACAATATTTGAAGTGAAAGGTATGGTAAAAGGCAAAAAGAAGTTAGATACAGGACCAGCCCTGTTCCCATCCTTTCGCTTGAAGAAACTGACTTTTGAGCAGCTTCCAAACCTTGAACATGTTTGGGATTCAGATCCTCAAGAAGTTATTGGCCTGCAAAACCTGCAAGAAGTGTATGTTAATGGATGTGACAGCCTTGAACTGTTGTTTCCAGCATCAGTGGCCAAAAGTCTTGTGAAACTTGAGAAACTAGAAGTACAACAGTGTGCTAGATTGGTGGAAATTGTTGCAAAGGATGAAGCAGTCACAGGAGCAGCAACTAAAGAGTTTGTGATGCCTTGTATGACCTTCGTAAGACTATGGTGTTTGCCAGAACTCAAGTGTTTTTACCCTGAACCACACAAGTTGGAATGCCCCAAGCTTAAACAAGTACACTCATTCCATTGTGATAAGTTGAAGACATTCACTTGTGAGTCTCAAAGCTTACTAGAGGCACAATCAGAATACCAAGTTGGCATTCCATTGAATCCGCAACCTCTTTTCTCAGCGGAAGAGGTATCATTCATAAATAATTGCATTATAGGACATTGATTTCTGACATAAACTTAATTCGGGTTTGATGAATAGATATATAAAGGTGACATACGAATATACATTCGTTTGCATGATATCAATATCGAGCGAAAAAAGAATAAAAATCATCCACTCCTTAACTTCCTTTGCTTTAGTTTGTAATAATTTACGCATATAATTTCCCAATTTCTTAAACTCCTAGTTGAAAAAATACTAGACATATTAGCTTCTCTACCAACAATAGTAAAAAAGTAGGGATATTGAAATTACTAAATATTTATAATCATTTTAAAAAAAAAAGAGTAACATTTTTCTCCTGATTATATATTGCTAATTTATTCCTATGTTAGGATGCTATATATCTATTAAATGATAGTATAAAAAATTGTATACAAGAATTATGTTAAATTTAAATGAAGTGTTGGTGGGGGTGGAAAGAATTGGGTTTCTTAAGCATAAAATCCTATATTTGATTCTGAGACTATTCTTGTGTGTAAAAAAATGTTTGGAGTAGTCTCCTTAGGCGTCTAACTGTACCCAAGAGTTAGTCTCTCGCCTGCCGAGCGAGGGGATAATTTGAGAAACTATTACTTATTCTTTTCATATATAGTTTGTGACATCTTTATTTCCATGGTAGCATTCAACATAGTATTGTTGGTAGGTGTAGAGGGAATAAGTAAATAACCGTTAGAAAGAGACACCTAATAGTTTCAATTTCAAGTCTTCTGTCCTTTTTTTTTTATCCCACTCCTTGTTATCCCGTTTACATTTTGTCACTATATATATAATGATTACACTATTCATGATTTCTTATTCAATCAAAAAATTTCATCTATGATTTTATACCTGATAAAATTTGATTATAGGGACTGGTGGGACCAAAATAAAGGTCAGAAGAATTTTGTTCAACAGCTTGGTCGTAGTATTTTTCTTGTTGCAGACACACACATAAATATCTGTTTTATTACTTTCATTATCATTTTATATGCCTGATTGGTTTTTCTTCACAGGTCATCCCCTGCTTGGAGTTTCTGGCAATCAACAAGGAAATGGCCATGCTGATCTGGCAGGAGCAATTTCATTCGAAACTCCTTCACAAATTAGAAACTGTTCAGTTGCAATGCTTTCATCATGATTCAGACACTTTTCCATATGGATTACTTCAGAAGTTGCCCAACATAGAAAAGCTTGTTGTGAGTTGTAGCTCCTTCAGAGAGATATTCAGCTCTGAAAGACCAACGGTGGATTGTGCTGAAAGAACCCTTTCACATGTAAAATGTTTGAAATTGAGTTCCATGGCTAAGCTGAATTCCATTGGGTTAGAGCATTCTTGGGTTGACCCCATTTCTGAAAATCTTGAAAAATTACAAATAGATCAATGCCACTGTTTAAGGAACATAGTACCATGCAAGGTATCATTCTCCAGTCTAACAGATCTGAATGTATCACAATGTGGTGGGCTCGCGTCTCTGTTTAAACCTTCAACAAGCAGAACTTTGAGTCAACTGAAGAACATGTCGATAGAAAATTGTGAATCATTAGAAGAAATAGTGTGTGAAGAGGCGGAGGAGTCATCAAATGATGATGAGGGGCAGATAACATTTCATAAACTTGAAACCTTGTCTCTGCACTCTCTACCAAGGCTTGGAAGGTTTTACGGTGGGAGTGTTGCTTTAAGTTTCCCATCCCTGGATGAATTGTCAGTAATCAATTGCTGCAAAATGGAGAGTTTCTGTGGAGGTGCCATTAGTGTGAATGTGAACAGGTGGACAACATTTAAATTCAAGGAAGATCAAAGTGCTGTCCTATTGAAAGTTGATCTCAACTCTGCTATACGGAAAGCGTTTGAGGGGACGGTATGTATTTAATTCCTTTCCTTTTTAAGTTTTTAGTAAATTAAAGTTTACTTTCTTGATATTTATTCAATTTGTGCATGAAAATTGATTTCTAATTTCTCTTCTCTTTCTTTAAATACAGAATCTTTGCACTTTTTTAGTTGAGAGACCAAATTTAATTGAAGTAGCATTTTTTTTCTCCTAATACATAGTTAACTCGCTATAATCAAATAACCTTTGCTGCACATGGCTAGCTACTTCAAATAGTCATATATGCAGATCAATTAGATCATAATTATGTCTTTGGCAATCTCGAAACCTTTTTTTTTTCTCATTATAAATGTAGGTATATATGGACATGAAGTTGGAGGAGTACCTTACTGAAAACGTAAAATTTTCAGCTTCATCATCAATCATAAGTCTTGTCTTTTAGGCTGCTGGTTTTGGATTACCTTTTAAAAAAACCATGTTTTTTAAAAAATCTGTAACACCAGTAAAAGATGTTTTATGATTGGATGTATTATTAATTTATATCTGAATATAATATTAAAGTATTTTTGTTTATCATCAAACATTTTTATATCATAAAAAACATATTTTTCTGAAAGATAGAAATTATAGTTTATTAAAAAGGATCCCTTTTTTTGTTTTTACTTTTTTTAGTGACACTGTTTTTACTTAAAAAATTTACCCAAACATACTTAAAAACACAAAAGATCTTTTTTAATGAAAATAATGACATTCAAATGAGCATTTTATTTATTTATTTTGGCCCTAGTGTCCTGCATCCATCATAAGTCAAACATGTAGAATGTCCTCTAGACTTGAGGGTTTAGTGCATGTTTGATTTTATAGTAGGAGTTTTCGGAATTGATTTCAGCACACCTGAATCAATCTTGCACCAGTTCTATCTTGTTCGATTTTCTGTTGCATTCATTCTCCATAATCAGATTAGATTTAAATCAATTTTGCATAAAGGCCAAAAAAAATTTGTTTTCAGATTTTTATTTTTAATTTTTATCAAAATCACTTTTCAAATCAAATATCAAATATAAATTACTTTATCTCAAGGTTAATTCTACAAATACAAAGCCTAACAAGTAACAATCCAACTAGGACTAAAGCTATTTAGGTCGAGTCTGAATCCTTAAAATTAGATTTTGTGCACTTTCGGATATGATTTACAATATATTTTAGTTTGTTCTGCTTAGCTCAATGTTATCAATATTCCAAGACTTGTAACTTTTTCATATTTAGAGATATATTATAATTTTCTTTTTTTTAAAAAAAATTGAAATGAAAACCTCATGAATCATATATATGAGTGATACTAATAAATGTTATCTTTTATGCCTTTACCCGTGACTTAAGGACATGAGTGTTATTCTTGTCTTGTACATTATTTTTATTATATTTTTATTCTTTAATTTAATGTTCTTGTATTTATTATTTTTAATACTCAGAGATAATTTTTATTTAATTTTTATAACAACACTAATTTTTATTTTATGACTTTTATTGCGCCTGTTAAAAAATGTAGATTCTTCGAGTCTGGTTAGTTTTTATTTTCATATATTATATTCAATATGTTTTATGATTTTTAAAAACTTATGAAGAAAATAGTAAAAATAAGAAAATCATTATTTTTTTATTAAACTAACACTATTATATCAACAGCTTCCTAGGTCAAGTCCATTTGAAAGTCCAATAATGATATGGTAGAAGACAGAAGAGGATACTGATGGCAAAAAAGTGTTGATGAAGAGGAAGGAAGAAAGCTGTCTACAATTACTTAGTTTGCTTTGTATAGTGCTAAAAAATAAAAAAAAATAAAAATTAAAAAAATATTTTGAGTAGTGTGGTTATAAGTTGCAAAAAAAAAAAAAATCATGAAGAAGTACAATATGTTGTTCAACTATATTAATGTAACATTGTGTTGTGTGTGAAGTCAGATTATAACTTATGGATCGTGGATGATAACATATTTGATCTGTATTACTATGAACAAAGCTTTATGCAGTTAAAAAAAAAAAAGAATGCGAGTGTTTGTATTAACTTTCTAGTGGTGTAATGTTGTATTAATTATGTGGATTTTATATGTTAAAAAAAATGAAAATGTGTGTTAGTAAGTTTATATTTGTTCTGTTTCAATTCGTTTTGCTTTACACTTACTGATAATCTTAAAATTAAATCACCAAATATTTTTCTGAAAATTTGCAAGACTCAAATTTGTCACCAAACAGTTCCATGACAACTTGTTGGATATACTTTGGAAGTGGAACAACAGAGATATTTTATTCCCGTTACAAGAGACTCCCCATGCGCATAGGCTCATAATTGCTGAGTTATCATTTGTTTGAATAATGAGAGAAAATGGAAGGAAAGTGATCGCTCCCAAATGAAAGCGATATTAGCAAGTATACTAGGTCGTCAAGTAATAGAGAAAAAATAGGATTGTCATACCCACAGGGATAATTCAAGTATCAATTTTAGTTAATTAGATGACAAGTTGAACAATTGAAAAGAGATTAAATTAAAAGGAATTTAAAGGCTAAAGTGCTAAAACAATGTGAAAGGGATATGAGAATCGATGAAGTTAAATGCTAGGGTGATTTACTTTAACTATGTGTTGACAAAATGCAACATAAATATCAATGTGCCTTGTTCAAATCCAATTAAGTGATGGAAGCGTCATCATGTCATTAAAGTCTTTATCAAGATCATCTAATACCACTCAAGTAAAGTCAAACACCTAATCTCTTAACTTACTTAACTCTACAATTGTAAAAGCATGATCATGTGTGCATGAAGAAAGAGGTTACCTAGTCATTATTTGAAACATGAGAAGAACACTGCTTAGCATGCATTAGTGCTTCATCAATATTCAGTCCAGGGTTGTTTTGATGTAGGTAAATCTTCATAAGATTTCATAATTCTTGTACCTCTTCTCTTGTTTCTTGGAGTTCAATTTTCAAGGATAAAACTTCTTGAGCATGTTGTTGTTTTATTTTGTTGATTTCTCCATCTTTTTTCAAAGAAGTTTTTGTAATTGACCTCCCATAGCACTGAACCCGACTTGGTTTCTCCTTCCCAAAAACTGCTTGGAATGCATCCTCTGCAATTTCCCTAGCATCTTGACGTTCTTTAAGTTCTGCCTGTTCATGACAAACACACTCATTAATGACACATTATAAAACTAATCAATTATTGATATTATCATTGGAGTGACTTACAATTATAGCTTGTGTGTCTAAATCAAGTTCCTTCCCTTTTCGTCCTATGTGAGTTGCAATAAACACATCAGATTGTGTTGGTTCTTCTTTGTTCTCACTGTTTTCACACTACAAAAATTAAAAAAAAAAAAAAGAATATAAAACTGATATTGACCTTGGAAATTATGAATATTAATGGAAGATATGAGTTTCATGCAGGTTTCTAAGATATTACCAACTCCACACGCACTCTTTCGAAACTGATTGGTCCCATTTTATGCCTCCATTTTTGTTTCTTGTGACTTTCAGAATTTGCACGAGATATGGACTCTGCTCCAACAAAAAAATAAGGATTCAAATGCAATAAATTAAATAAATTCCAAAAGAGTATGAAAATAATGTTATTCAACTCGCTTGGATTTCAGGAAGACTCCAATAAGCAATCAATTTTCGGAATTGATTTTTTGAAATATCTGTGGGACGATTTCTCAACATATCCTCAATGTTGTCATACCTGTCAAAATGATTTTTCTTAATGGCTGACTTGTATCGCTTCCAAGCATATCGAATACTTTCCATCACCCATTTCTTTCCCTCTTCTGGAATGATGAACTTTGTCTATGCGAAAAATAACATGCATGTCTTCATTTGGTAAGAAACTGTGAATTACAAATTTCAGATACAAAATAAATTGGTCTTACATTGACATATTTCCATACTGTCACAGCATGCCAATTAGTGTATGACAAACTAATGAAATGAGAATTTCTTCCTATTATTCCAAGGAAGTTGGTTAGGTCATTGACTCTTTTGGCCGTTGGCCCCACAGCTTGCCCTTTATCAAAGGTAACTACTTCTCTTTCTTCTATGGTTCTTGCATGGATTTTTTTGCATGTTGTTTTTCCACGAGTCTTTTTATTCCTTGAAGTACCTAGCCAAAACAATTAGACGTTCACAAAATTGAAACATACAATACAACACTGATCACAACAATTTTAGCTGAAATGGAACAGCTAAAATAAATAATTTCATGAGAAAGCATCAATACAGCGAGGGGTATTAGTGATGAGCACGCAACCAGTCTTAGTACAAGTACAATACAGAGGCAATAGACTATAAGGATCATGGCAATTTATTGTAGACCAAAAACTGGCCGCTGAGTATTTTTTATGTCATAAAAATTTAAATAGAGATGCAATCACAATAGATAGTCGTTCTATAATTAGCTAAATAGTACTTAACTGTTCCTTAAGTTGCATTTCATAAGACTGGATTGCTCATAGAGGAGGGATATTTTTTAATGAATGGAAACCAAGGAACAAAGCTTAATACATTGCCTTATCAACCTACGCATGCATTCGCCACCCGTACTGTAATATCCCCAAATTTATAACTAGATAAAATTAAATTAGTGACTAAGATGAAAAATAGCAAAACCAATAGAAATTGGACAAGTTTCATGAAATATAATAAATAATCAAGTAAGATACAAAGAATTATGAAAATACCTTACTATGTGGTTGAAATTATAAAACTACTCTTGACTTGTTAATAAATAAAAAGATGCCAATTATTTTAAATGGAATTAGAAGAATTCCACTATCATTGTCTAATTATAAAAATATGATTGTTTTGAATGAAGAAATTACTACATATGCCATCACTTTAATAATTATAATAAGACTTGTCATTAAACAAGAATGAATTTAAGCCATTGGATTAAAAGGGGGGGTCATTTGACATGGGATTTCCATTATAAGATTAAATATAAAGGATTTGTTATAATTTGGTTAAATAATGTTAGTGCTATATATCTACACCTAATAATAATGATAAATAAAATTAGTGCTATATATCTACACCTAACAATAATTACAAATAATGTTAGTGCTATTAGTGCTATATATCTACACCTAACAATAATGATAAATAATGTTAGTGCTATATATCTACATCTAAAAATAATAATAAAATAAAATATCCTACAATATCATTTACTAAATTATGACAAGACAAAATGTAATGCACCATCATTATTTCTCCACTATATGAGCACTCAAGAAAAATAAATTTGAGCACTAAAACCACTCCATTATAGCTCTTAAAGTCATGGCCTCAATGGCCTATAAAAGGAGGAAGTGTGTGAGCTTACATTCTTGCTAGTTTTCAAGCATTAGAAACTCTCTAAGTGTTCTTTCTCTCTTAATTTTTATCCACCATTTCTTCTCATGTTGTTCTTTTCAAAGACTTCTCTTCACTTTCTACACTTTATTCAAACACTTAAATCCCAAGCCCAAACCTTCGCTAGCCCTCACAAGAGTTACAATCTTTAACTCTAGTGAGAAATATTTTCTTAAACACTCAAGTTCTAGAGTCAAGATTTAAGGAGGGCCCTCCACTCCAAGGACTTTTGCTCAAGCTCAAGAAGGAAGAAGAGGACTCTTTTTAGACCCTACATAAGAGGTAGGAGCTTCATCTTTAATTGTTCAAGCATTGTTGGCTTCTAACCTTGATAGAATGCCTCAAGATTTAGTTATTGTCAAAAGTTTTGAATGATTATTTGTAAAATATAATTTTAGAAAAAATAACATGTTCTATTCTGTTATGAGTACTCTTATGATATTATCAAACTCAAATATAGCTTAAAAAGATTGTATGTGAAACTTGATTTAATAAAGGTAACTTAAGACATGAAAACGGTAGTGTCGCAACCGGGATCGCGACGGGACGGCGAGAAATAATTGTTTGAAAATTGGAGTCGCCACCAGATTTATTTAAATTGGAAAACCTTGGAAAAACCAATCTTATTTAAGAAAACAGTCTTCGAAAACCATATATGAGTTCGGGAGTCGGTTATGCAAAGGGAAGGATAGGAACGTAATCCTACAGCACCCCTAATACACCCGTATTTAAACGGTACCTTAGTGAATTGTGCAAATTAAATAATAACCCTTTAAAAAATTTCAAATAAGGAAGATAAAAATTATAATTTAAACACATAAATTAATTCAAATTAATTTAGTAAAATATTTACAACTTAAACACATTTATTAAGAAAAATTAATTTTGACAAATATATTCACAATTTTAACACATAAATTTAAAAATGATTTACACAAAATATTTATATTTTAACAAATAAATTAAGAAAATTAATTTTGGCAAGTATATTTAAAATTTAAACAAATACATTAAGAAAATTTAGTTTTGGAAAATATATTTACAATTTTAACAACTAATAAATAATTTACACAAAATATTTACAACTTGACAAATAAATTAAGAAAAATTAATTTTGGCAAGTATATTTAAAATTTAAATAAATACATTAAGAAAATTTAGTTTTGAAAAATATATTTACAATCTTAACAACTAATAAATAATTTACACAAAATATTTACAATTTGACAAATAAATTAAGAAAAATTAATTTTGGCTTGATAGGGATAGCCTGCTCCTACGTATCCTCTGGTGCAATGAGGAACTCAAAGTCACGTAGTTCTGTAGAAAATATTTATTTTCTGGTTAATTAATTAAAATATTTTGAAATAAAAATATCTTCTAAAAAGAAAATTTCATTCTTGAAAAGAATTTAAGTTAGCACTCAGCTACTCAATAAATCCTCATGATTCAATAATGGTGAAGGTAACATTTGTTACTCAATCACCATAATTGATCATCATACATAAATTTTTTATTTATTTTTAATTTTAGAATGTATTTATTTACAAGAAAGTAACATGAAATATATATATATATTTTTTTATACTAATTTCAACATAAATTAATAAAACTAAGCTATAAATAAACATGCAATTAATAAGTACAGAAAATACCGAGAAACGTAAAGTACACATTAAAAGATAAAGGTCCTGAATACTATTTTTTTTTTTTTTTGTTTTTAGAACAGATTTTACTAAATCAAATAATTAATTACTTTCTAAACATACAATTAAAACAAATTACTAAACAACCTATTGTAAATTTTCTTATATATATACATATATAAATTGAAAACAAAGACTCAATCCAAGATATTTCACATTATTCTCTTTTCCCATAAATTAAAATATGCAAACCATACATCAAGACATACACAAAATGATTCCCAAAAAAAAAAAAAAACAGACTACCTAGAACCTTGATTAAATAACGAAATAACCCATCCTTTCTTTATTTATTTTCTATTCTGAAGTTGCACTAAAACACCTTAGCCCATTAGCTAATTCTAAACCCCAGATACACTCTTAAACAATTCAGCTAGCCCAAACATCGCATATACTCTAACCCAAATGAATTTCTGAACAAAACAAACAACCCAAATGCAATTAAATGAAAATCAAAGAAAAGGAAAATGCATAAGTAGAAGAGTCTGGAACGTGGATACTTGGAGCTTCTTTCCTTTTGTCCACTAGCACTAGCACACCAACAGGGAAAGTAAGAGAGAGAGGGAGATTTCCATTTTCCAATCACACATACATGCACAGAGGAAGAGAATCCGAGAGAGAACAAGATTTATGCATATGAGGAGAAGAAGGAGCTAGTGCCACCGCACGGCTGGGCAGGGGAGGGAGAGGAACGACCGAGCGGTCAGCTGAGGAATGGGAGACCAATTCGCGGTGACTTGGTCGCGACTGTGAGGGGGGAAGTTCACAGTTTCATGGACGAGCCTTGGAGGTCAAACACGCACAGAGGATTCACGGGTGTAGGCGGCTTGGTGGAGTAGTAATGGTTCAAACCAGAAAGGAAATAGAGATCAGAGGAGCACGGCAGAGGAGCTCGCGATTCTCTCTCTCTCATTTTTATCTTGATTTAGTCTTTTTCTGTTTTCAAAATTTAGGTTGTAATTGATTTGTTCAATTTTTAGGTAATGATGATGATAATCAAAGGGAAGGAGGTCGCCTAGGCAACAGATCTAAAGGGTGCTAGTGGCGAATGGGGAATGAAGGAGAGGACCGCGGGCAAGAGGAGGAGGTAGCGATGATGAGTGCTAAATGGGTATTTGGGTTTGTTTTGGTTTCAATATGCTGATTTGTTCTGTTTTGTCTCTGGCTTAGTCTTGGTTGGTTTTGCATTGAGACTGGTTTTCTGTTTGGCTTAGGTGGTGGTGATGGCTGAAAGGAGAGTGGTGGGGTCGATGCCGTCGCAACTGTTGCGCAGCAGCTGCACAAGTAAGAGACAACAGCGACCTCGAAGAGCAGGGCCTTGAGTTCATGGTGGTAACCACCAAAGGGTTGTACACAAGAGTGGCCGTTTCACCTATGAGGGAGGTGATGAGTTGGTTATGATGAATGAAGTGTGGCAGCACCCGCGGCCTCCTTCATTTTATTATTTCTTTGCTGTTGTAGTTAATTATGTGGGTTTGGTATATGTTAGAGTGGTATAGTATCTGTTAACTTGCTGTTAATGTATGCATGCGTATATTAGTTCCTAAAATTTTTATTTTTATTTTGAGCATGTGATTCATGATATATGGATGAAGAACACAAAATATCAAAGCCAAATAATAGAACAAATGAAAACTAACCACCGATACTCTTCTACCTTTTTCAATATTTCAAACTTCAGAAGTTCCCCACAATGGTGATCGAAAAATGAAGTTTTAATGCTTGTGATGACTCCTCTCTCTGTATTTCTCAATTCTGCTTTGTGATCTCTTTAATTCTTGCTCAAGTCTTAGAATCCTTTCAAAAACTCCTCTTAGAGTCTCTAAAATTAGATCACTCTTCTTGATAAAATAGAAACGGGCAGTAAGTATTGATGCTGATGATTGATCACTCTTGCTATGTTCTTCCCCCCTCCCTGATGCTTCCTTCTGCCTCTGTTAAAATTTTTGAATCCAAAAAAGTTCTCTCTGTTTGTTTTTTTTTTTTTGTGAAGATCGTACTAGACCTCCCCTTTTGAGTATGCCTCTTGCTCGTTTATATCTTCCCAAACTGAATGCCTTAACTGTTGAGGCATTAAATGCAGAGACACTGCAGATCCTTGTGGTTTGATTGTCAACTTAATCTAGATGAAACATTAAATGCGTTTAACTGTTGGCGTTGGACTTTTCTTTGAGGCCTTAATTATGTCGACCAACAGAACATTAAATGCAATCCTGTGCACCTTTTGACTCTTTTTATTTATTTTTTTATTATTTTTGTTTTAATTTGATCAGGTGCGGAGAAACCTGAGCCCCCTTTTTTCTTTTTGTTATTATTCTTTGTTTGGGCCAAAAGTGATATGGGCTAAAAACAACTTCTTTTTATATATATATATAATGATGATGATAACGGCCAATAATGACATGGGCTGGTAATTTTTTTTTTTTTCAAAATGAAATGGGTTATCCCTTTTTTTTATACAAAGTGGGTTTTAAAATAAAAATACCATAAAGAGAAATAAGATCAAATACATTAAATTTTATTTTGGACCGAACAAAATTAGGTGTTCACAGGTAGGTGCTGGAATTTCTAGTTGTTTCTGGCATTAGGTACTTCGAAAGTTAGTGTTCATAAAATATGAATCATCTTGAAATGAAAATAATTTTACTATAAACTAGACTCATTATAGAACACTCTCCAAAAAGAATCACCTAAACGAAGTTTTCTAGCCCAAGATATAAATTTTCGAAGTTGAGCCTAAGACTGGAACTTTGATTCTAACCTTTCAGTAGTAAAATAGGTGTAACTTACTCTAGAAAAATGCAAACAGAATGATTTCTACTCTGTTGGGAAGCTAACACACATAGGAACACATCCATGTATGTCATGCACAAATATTTGAACCACAAATATACAGAATGAGAAATAAATTTTCGGGACAGTGTGCTGAGAAAATCTAAAAGGTAGTGTGATACTGTAAGAGTGCAATTTGGAAAGGTTCTGGCTAAGGATAGACTTGGTGTTTAAGCGTGTCTATTGTGACCTACCTCTCTTTCCTGGGAACCCCCTATGCACGGTTTACAGTTGATTTACACTTATTCAAAAATGTCGATACTAAAATTTGATGAGTTATGAATTTGGAACTACCTTTACTAAGCTGAGATAACAAGTATACAGAGAGCTATAATATTTTCTTCTAAAAGATGTCAGAACTATAAATAAAAGATTAAAGTCTTGTAAAGAAAGAATTTTAAGGATTTAAGTAGAATAATAATCTTCAACAGATATATAAAAGTCATAATAAAATATATAAAGAACCTCTAATAATATTTTAAAGTGCATTAATGTATTAATGGAGTGCTAAGAGTAAAAAGAAGACTAAGAAAAATATAATACTAATACATCCATGACCCCTTAGGAACGCTAGGAACTCAACTTGATAACTTTGGTTGCTTAATATGAATCATCTATGAGAATGTTTACTATGAGATTTATATGATATTGTCCATGTTACATGAAATGATATATAGTAATGTGAATGTATAGTGATGAGTTATGAAATGATTATGTCATGATTTATTTATGATTGTATGATTATTCATGTTTCAAATAAAATAATAAAAGGATAAAAACTACTTAGTCTTCAAAAGGGGATTAAGGTATTGGTGATTTCACTCAGTGAGAATTAAAGTAAAGCCTAGGAAAGAAGCAATGACAGTATGGAAAAGTAGACTTGAGCGAAGCTCACGGCTTAACCGTTGAGATTACAGCAATGGAAAGAGAATAAAAAGTAAAGCTTGGAAAAGTAGCAATGAAAGTCTGGAAAAGTGGACTTGAGTTAAGCTCATGGCTTAACCCCCTAAACCGTTAAGATCACGGCAATGGAAAGAAAACCAAAAGGTTGTGGCAATGGCCACGGTATGAGCTCATTACCCATTATTAGGGTGGTCTAAGGCGTTGATGTATTCATCCCATGAGAGAATGAGAAATATGTTAATGAAAAGAAATGGAATGAAAGAAATATGAAAGTCACTAAACAAGTAAATGTTGAGGATGAGTAATCATGACATGCATACGTATTCTAAATTGTTATTGCCTATTAGTAATTCTATATGATCTGTTTGTATACATGCTTAATGAATTACTGAATGAATATTTCTGTTAATATTCAAGATTAGTTTAAAAGTAACTTCACTTCGGCTAATCACGTTTGTGAAAATTTGATAATTGAATCCTTACATGTTCACCTTTTTATAATAAACCCGAAGTGACTGAGACGACAACGATGACATGTTTAGTGCAACTTGGAACTCCTACTGAGAATTCTCATATTTCTCACTCCTATATTTCTTTTCCATTGTCGTTACCAGAGATAGATGTGTCCACTTGAAACAACGGAGTTGTAGTTGAGGAAGGAGGTGACACATGAAGATTTTATACCTTCCAAGAATTACACCTGATATTTTGTATGTTATAGTTGTGAGAAACAGACTAGTAATAGTAGATTTTATATTATTTTTTCTACTAACTTATGGCTATGGTATATGCTCTATTATGACTCATGTATTGAGTAGATATATTCTAGTTTATGTGATAATAGTTCTACATTTAGTCTCTTATTCCGCTTATTTAATTATGTGTGCAATGTAACTCTGATTTTCATCTACGTAAGCGCTATGTATTTCACTTCTTGTTATAGGCTTAAGTTTTCAAAAAGTAATTTAAAGAAAAAAAATTTATCCACTATCTTTCTAAGTTAATTTCAAAGGAAAAAGGAACACAAGGCATAAGTGACAACTATTAGAATCCAAACGTAAGCTTAAGGACAGTTGGGTTCTACTAGGGTGTTACATGTACCGGTGAGGATAAGAATGGATAAGTACTTATGTCAATAACTAAGGGCCAAAATTTAAACAACAATGGTGATATGAATGGGCAAGAACAACTAAAATAAATAATTTCAAGAGTAAGCATCAATACAGCACAAACATGGTTAATCATAATCAACAAAAGGAACAGACCAAGTTAGAGAAATGGAGTAGAGAACACTGATCACAACAATTTTAGCTTAAAATCAGGAAAACCAGCTAGAACCAAACAATTAGAAGTTCACAAAATTGAAACATACAAAGTCAACAAAATCTGCAACAAAATGAAGTAGAGAATACACCACCTTCAATGTGGTTAGTCTCCATGACTTCGTGTCCATCACAATTAAAGAGATGCATTTTATCTTCATCAATATCCATGTCATCCTCTGACATGTAACTATTCTCTTTAGCATTAAGTTGCTCTTCTTCCACATAAATCCTTTTTTTCTTTAGAAACTCATCAAGACTCATTGAGGGGAATACTGTCTTCCTCTTTTGCACCTGACTAGCATCAACTCCTTTATTCTTTAATGGGCTTTCGAGACTTGCTGAGGGGAATACTATCTTCCTCTTTTGCACCTAACTAGCATTAACTCCTTTATTCTTTAATGGGCTTTGAAATTGCTTTACAAGCCTCATCTTCTTCTTAAAAACATCTCCTTGATTTATTCCTTGTATTGCAAATAATTTGAATGAATTAGTTACTAATATTAACAAATCCCAAATCAAGAAAGTCCATGTGATAAAAAGAAGAGAGAAAACCCTAAAAATGTTGTGGTGGTGTTTGACTTAAGTGAATCAAAGAAATATAAAGGCTTCCCTTGAGTTGAAGGGGGCAAATTCGGAGCCATGTAAGAAAAATCAAGTTGAACTAACCACTCAAATATGCATAAAGGTAGCTAAATACAGCAGAATCAAAAATCAATAGAGGCACATGCATAATAACATCAAATATCAATTCAATTATAACTACAAGAAAACATAATGTAATATTAAAACGCAATTTATGTGAATCCAAAAGCAAATAAGCCAATTTTAAATTGTACCAATCAATGTAAAAATGAATCATTTAGAGTCTTCAATATCAACATCTTCTTCTGATTCTTCTTCTGATTCTGTTTCATATTCTTGAGAAAGAAGCACTTCTGTTGTGATATCAACAAGAACATCAGGTAAATCATTCCTCACCAACATGACTTCACCATTATCATTGGGTATAGGCGGGCCCATGATCAAAAGGTTCATTTTCATAAATGATTTGGACGTCTGACTCAACTTGTCACTTATTTTAAATAAGTCGGAACTTTATTCATAGCATAGTGTTTATTTCGATCAAATGGATCTTGCACATAGAAGCATTGGTCTGCTTGAGATGCCAGCACACAAGGTTCATCGTGATAGCATTGTTTGTTGAAGTAGACATATTGGGTGTCATTAGCACCTTTCCTAGCCACATACCAATCACAATTAAATAACACAACTTAAAATTTCCATAGTAATCGATCTCAATGATGCCATTTAGTTTGCCATAATAAGTTACATTTGCATGAACTGGATTTGCATCCTTCGAACTTGCAAAGCTTGTAGTCATTGCAACTAATGTAACACCACTATTATGTGTTTTACGTCTCACTTTACGCCGCCTAGTATGGAATCTATATCCATTAATGAGATACCCTGAATACTTTTTTACAATTGTGCTTGGCCTTCTAGACAGCTCCTTATTAATCTAATTTGGAGCATCCTCTTGGATAGCACAAGTTTCAAACCATCGAGAAAAGTTCTCACTATGGTCTTTAGCTTTCCTCCATTTTGATCCTCGTCTCCAATTATTTACCTAACACTCATGCTCTTTAAATAGAAAGATATTGCTATTTGATAAGAACAAAAAAAGTAATTGCAATAAACTAAAATTAATAGAAAGAAAAGAAATACTACGAGTGACATAATGTACCTAATATATTCTTGAACTTCATCACAATTATTTAATATGTAAGCATGAACTTGGCTTCGAGACTCCACATTTAGCTCAAAAGGATCATATTTCTTCCCTCCTAAAGGAGAACCTTTGTTGGGAAACAAGTCTGGAAATGGATTTGAAGCATCCATTTCATTTGAGCTAATGTCATCATTGTTTTGGCATCTTCTACCAAATCTTGTTTGAACTCCTTCATGTAAATAATGCAAGAAAAAGGTCAAACACTCTTCAACCAAATAAGCCTCTACAATAGATCCCTCTGGACAACTTTTATTGCGAACATATGACTTCAAAGTGCACATATATCTGTCCATAGGATACATCCATCGAAATTGAACTGGGCCACCTAATCTAACCTCATTGGCTAAATGAATAGGCAAATGAATCATTATGTCAAAAAAGGAAGAGGAAAAACCCTCTCCAATTGACATAGTGTCTCTGCAATATCTGCTTCTAAATAATTTATCTCTTCCAAGGTGATAACTTTTTGACATAAGCGACTAAAGAAGGCACCGAGACAAATCAAAGGGATAGCAACTTGATCAGGAAGTATGCTTTTAATTGGTATTTGCAACAAATAATGCAACATGAAATGGGCATCATGAGTCTTATAACCAGATATTTTTCTTTCCGGAAGATGCACACATCGAGAAATGTTGGATACACTACCATCAAGTAGCTCTACTATTTTTAAAACACCACAGAAAATTGATTTCTCTTCATTAGTCATGGAGAAGCATGCTTTAGCTAACTTCACTTTCTTGACATCCCTTGTTTCTTTTGGATGAAGGCTCTTTCGAATACCCATATCTTGCAAGTCATATCAAGCATTGGCATGGTCTTTCGACTTTCCAGGAATATCCAAGAGTGTTCCAATTATGTTATCAACTATGTTCTTTTCTATGTGCATGACATCAAGATTGTGTCTTGTTGTGTTATGTTGCCAATATGGCATACTAAAAAAAATTGACCTTTTCTTCCATGGACCATCCACCGATTTGCTTTTCTTCTTTCCAAACACATTATCAAAATTTTCCAAGTAATCAAAAACTTCAGTACCCTTTAGCAATGGTGGAGGAGACCTATATTCTGATTTCCCGTTAAATGACCTCTTGTTAGCTCTCCACAAATTATCCTTAGGAAAAAATACTCGATGATCCATATAGCACATCTTTCGAATGTATTTAAGATAAGTAGAACAAGTTCCATAATTACAGCAAGGGCAAGCTAACTTTCCTTTTGTGCTCCAACCAGACAACATTGCATATGTGAGAAAATCACTAATGGTCCATAAAAGGGCTGTTAGCATTTGAAAGATCTGATTTCTTGATGCATCATTTGTTCTTATCCCAAGCTCCAGTAGCTCCTTCAACTCCTCTATCAAAGGTTGTAGATAAATGTCAATATTATTTGCAAGTGATCGAGGTCTAGGATTAGCAAAGAAAGCATATAATGTTATGGTTTCATGCACATCCAAGGTGGCATATTATACACAATCAAGATAACCAGCCACGTGCTATGAGATATGTTCATGGTTCGAAATGGATTAAATCCATCACTTGCTAACCTAAGTCTCAGGTTACAATAGTCAGTAGCAAAATCTGGATGAAAGTTGTCGAAGTCTTTCCATGACTTGCCATCGGTAGGATGCCTCAACTTCCCATCTTTGTAGCACCCTTCGTCATGCGACCTCAAGGTATCAGCTATCTTTGAACACATAAATAATCTTTGAAGCCTAGGAATCAAAGGAAAATGTCACAGGGTTTTAGCATAAACATTGTGAGGTTTTGCAGAAGGCACAAACTCGTTGTCAACTATAGGATGTTCAATCCAATGAGAAGCTCCACAATCACGGCAAGATGTGTCATTATCATGCTCCTTCCAATACAGCATGCAATCATTTGGACATGCATCAATCTTTTTTTGGTCAAGGCCTAAGTCTTTCACCATAGCTTTGGCTTTATTGAAAGAGGAAGGAATATTTAAGTCAAGAATAACCTTTTTTAGTAACTCCAAGAGGGAAGTGAAAGAGGCATTGCTGCACCCATGCAGACATTTCAACATGTATAGTCAAATGGTAAAAGATAATGTAGAAAATCCTTTACAACCGGCATATAGTTCTTTGCTGGCCTCTTCAACCAAGTTGTAAAACTTCTTTGCTTCTTCATTCAAACCCTCATGAACACCTTCAGCTTGATTGTGCCACATCTCTAAATCTATCATGCAGCAAGCCATCTAAGTCATCATGTGAGTTAACATCATCGTTGGTGTCACTATCAACATCCATTCCAATTACCGTTTCTCCATGATTAACTCATCTAGTATAACCTTTAACAAAGCCATGGCATATCAAATGATCATAGACTACGTGTTTTCTATACTAATGAATGTTACAACACTTTGCACAAGGACACTGGATTTCCTTTCCTTGAGGATTTCCAATAGAATAAGCAAAGTCGAAGAAGATCTTAATATTAATAAACTCTTTGCTATTCCTTGGTAAACTCATCCAATTCTTGGACACATATTGGGAAAACATAATTATTCAAATAGCATTATTAACACTTCTACTATGCATTTAAATAATATTAGTGATTCATCTAAAAAAAAAGTATCAATAACCACCTAAACAAAATAATAGTAGTATTACTAACTTTATCTTTTGCAAGAGTTTATATGTATAGTAATAACATAAAAAGTAAGTAGATAGAAATTTCTTACGAAGTCATGATGCTATCAAAAGTAAGAATCCTGTAAATGTTCATAAAAACATTTTAAGCAAAGAAAAAGCAACCCAAACAAATAAGAATAATACTAATCCTAATTCAACTTGCGTCCTTAAATGAAAGAGAAAAAGCCACTTTTATTAATTTTTTAATTATTTTTTATTTCCCTATTTTTTTTCGATTCAGCAAACCCACTTCCCATTAGTAATAGAATACACTTTTAACCTTCATACAGCGCTCTCGTAGAGCAAGTAAGCTAGCTTTAGTACATATTACTTATATATATATATATATATATATATATATATATATATCAGTGCCAGAGGACTAACCATTAGTCCTTAACATATAATATATTGTTAGAGGAGAAAAAAAAGCCAGGTTTTGCTAGTTAGTTTCTTTTTTTTTATGAATAAATAGTACCAATTTCCAAATACAAACTATTACCTTTCAACTCAGTTCTAGCCTTCTAGGGTCACCTGCAAGGAAATAACAGTTTTTTTTATGAGATTTTCACATGCTTAGCTTCTCCAATATATAGGTCATGTTTGCGCAAGATCAAACAGTAGCAATAGCAAAACACAGAGCAGAACAAAGCCACAACTTCAATAACAACACAAACACCAAACCTCAACAGCACTTGCAGAAATAGCAAGCTTGTTTGCTCAATTCACACTCCTATATCATATATAATGCTTTTACTAGACAGAACTGAACATTCAATTCTGCTTTCTGAATATACATAAATGAAAAATTCCACGGCCATTTATTTTTGAATAGTCAAGTGAGTGATTAGTAATAGTAATTATAATTGTGACAAATTTTATCATAAATGACTTTTTAACGGCAATTTATTGTGATAGAAAGATTAACAAATTTCATATAATAGAACTCCTGGATGTCAGTAATAATAGAAAATGAAGGAGAGCATTCTAATGTTGAATCCTGAATTTGCGCCAGTCTCTAGAGGACCAGAGACGCATACTCTTGTACCTACTATGACTTGTACCTATAGAAGCTAAGTCAGAATGATTATTCAAAAAGCAGTGTGTAATTCCATGTATTGCAGTGTATAGATGAATACAAACAGTGACATATAAATCAGAATTAGAAGAAGGGACACTAATCATAATGAAGAGAGTTGTATTCCTTTGCACACAGTCTCTGATACAAGCTTAACAAATCGGTTAGGTTTCAGATATTGTTTTCCTTCCTTTAATTTTTCCCAATAATTAACAAAAAGAACATATAGTCTCAATCCATCATAGAATGAACCAACCCTACAGATCTATCAAAGACAAAATTAAAATCAAATCTGCAAAATAAGAGAAGTGAAACAACTAGGATCAATTTAGTGCTTACCTTATTGAACGGAATTGTGGATTGCTTTAGTTATAGAATCGAAACAGCCAGTGCATCAAAGATGTAAGTGCTTTTTACAAAACGTGAATAGATCCGGAACATAGGAAAATGCCACTAAAAGATGCAAACATCCAATCCCTAAAATAGATCCAATATGAACAAATCAAGAAAAAGGATCAAAAATTGAAATTAAAAATGGAAGAAGAAAGAGCAAACTTACAATGATGACGATGATGATGATCAAAGAGCGATGAATAGCAAAAGAAATGTATCAATGAATGGAGAATGTCACGGAGCGACAAAATGGTGGAAAATGGCAGCAGAGAGGTGGTGGAAACCGGCAGAGAGGTGACACCAGAGAGATGGCAAAAAGTGGATGGAAGGTATTGAAAGTGTTTGGTGGAATGAAGAGTTTGACAAAGAAGAATTTAAAGTATAATGAAGGTACTGAAAGTGGTATCGAAGGTTAGAGTTACGAGAGTAATGAGAGTGGTATATTCATAAAATTAATTTTCAAAAGTGTTAAGAGTTACGGGAGTGGGGTATTAAAAATGATGAAAGTGAGTTACTTTTTGGTCATTTACTTGTATGATGCTATTAGTATAGGCTATGGTTTTTTGTGTGGGTTTATATATTTTAAAAGACAACACTTATAAGATATGAGTTTTATATAAATAAATGTTACCTATCTATATATGATATGATTACATTTTATAAGTGTAGCCTATTTCGTTTAAGAGTACATTTTTTAAGTGTAACATAAAAAATGTTGCTAAAACTATATCAAATGCAACTCTTGTAAAAGTGTTGTCTATATATAACTAAGACAACACTTTTTTAGGTGTTGCTGAAAAAAAGTGTTGTCTTAACTCAAAAATCTTGTAGTGACAAGTAGTTCTCAAACCCTTAAATACCACATGAACCATGTTTGCCTATCTTTATGTGTCATTCAACTCATGACATTGCATTCATAGGCATGACTCTTACTCCTTTTTCTCAAATATATAAAAACCTCTATAATCCTAAATCGGTGATCAAACAATTCAAGATAAATAAACTCGAATACAATGCTCACATCAAATGAGAACAAGGCATACATTCAGTCATATTAGCATAATGTCAAACACATAGCCTCCACAAATCACCTTTGGCAAAGGGTTTAGTCACAAGTCATGAAAAATGAAATAAAAACAACATAAATGAAAGAGAGATGAGAAGAAACCATGGACAAAGAAGAATACACAAGGACTTAAAGCACAATCCAAGAAAGGTTTCTCTTTCAAGCTCTTGAAGCTTTAATCCCTTTTTGCTCTCCAAGCTCTAGCCTCCTCTTTCCCAATTTGGTATTCTAATGCCAATCCCTTTTCTTATTATTTTCCAGGGTTTTTGTGTCAATCATGGGCTGCCAAAGTCAGTATAAAGGCCTAATCCATATGTCAAGTCTTGAGCTGCAAGCTCCTTCAGAGTCCTATTGACTTCTCCCATATCACCTGAAACACTAACAGAAGGATCAGAAAGTTCAGGAAAATTAAAAGAAAAATTGTTAGGTTCCCTAGTTGTATAAGAAGAAGAAGAGGGGTTGTTAGATAGATTAGCTCTTTCTCGCGCAGCTTTCCCAAGCCTTTTGGCAGTTTTCTCAATCTCCGGATTAATCAGAAGTATGGGAAAATTAGGAAGGGAATGAGTCATAAACTAAATTACCAGCAACAACCAGTACACCAGGGAACAAAAGAAAAATAAATAAAATTTAAAATAAACAAACTCTCTTCCCTTTTTTTTAATTAAAATAATAAAACAAAATGGAAAATATAAAACAAAAGGAAATAAAATAAAATAAATAAAAATGAAAATAAATTAAAACAAGAAAAAGAATCAATTAAAAATACTTCCCCGGCAACAGCGCCAAAATTTGGTACGAGTGTCACCGCCCGTAACAAATTAAAAACAATGAAAGTAACCAAATTGCTGTAATAATGTAGTTATAGTGCAATCTGAGTCGTCTCACGAGGAAGTATTTTAAATTGATTCAAATAGAATTGGGGATTTAAGAATGTGAACAACAATTTTAACAAAGAAAATTATAATGTAAGAGTTACCTGCACAAAGACTTCCTTTAGATCAAGACATGTTCTATCATTGATTCAGACAGATAAATTCATGACGATGACAACTTTCATAAACTATACTTTCGTATGAAAGACGATGCAATTCTACTTAACAATTATACAAACGTATTATTGCTAAGAATTTGACTAACACAAGAACTAGTGATCATAATCATGACCCTATAAACCTATGTTAATTTAGATATCAATTGCAGTTGTCTAATCCTGACAGAATTAATTTCATCCCCTTATCAACTGAAATTAATAAAATCAATTAACCCAATTTCCAACGGCATCAAAATTATGCATACAACGAATACACAATTGACAATTCCCAAAAAAACTTGATTACAAAATCATCGCAATCACAATTTGTAAGAGAAAGCAAAGGGAACGAAAAACCAATCATGAACTAAAATTAAAGAACAAGAACCTCAAGAACAGTATTGATCTTCTGTTGTCTCTGTGCGAGGTAAGGGTTTTACTCCTCCATGTGAAGAGTTTACAACCAGAAATTCAACAGAAACTGTAAACTACAATGCTTCCAAACTGAAAAGTTATCAAAGGGAAATCTCTAAAACCTAGAGAGATGAGAGAGAGAGAGCTGCCTCTAGAGAGAGAGAGAGAGAGAACCTCCTAAACCCCTAGGTCAATGTTAGATCATGCCTCCATCCTTTCCCGTGCTTACTGTAGCGTCCCAAATTGGGTTTAGGTTGGGCCCAAAAGTTGACCCATGAAAGACAGTAACAAGAGTCAGGTGATCGTAGGAGCACTGCAGCGCTAAGAGCGCTGAAGCGCTCACCAGAAGGGTTTCCACAAAAAATGATTATTTTTTGTTTCTGTCGAGTGCTGCAGCGCTCACCCGAATGATAAGCTTTTGGAAATTCTTCTTCCTTTTAGTCCCAGCTCCTACTTCTAATACTTTGCCCTTAATGCATTGCTCCTGTACTCAAAAACCTAACTCAAAGATATGGGTTAGTTGTAATAAGAATTAATTATTTAAAAATGGAACAAATGCTATTGATTTTTCAACAATGTGTAATGAGGTTAAATTTATAAAGCATTATTATTTTCCTCAATAACACATTAAAACTCCATGTAAAAGTCCAAGGTTAAGGGATTAAATATGCGGTGTAGACACCGCTTATCATATAGCATGGCTATGGCTATGTTGGAGCATAACTTAAGTAATAAGATCACAACTTTCCTATGCTATAGCTTGGCTTCAGTTTCTGGACCCATGCTCCAATTTGGATTTTTAACATCCCTTTAGCTCCAATTATTGCTTCTTTACACTCTTAGCTCAAATGTTTCCCTAATTCTTCTTCCAAAAGGCTACAAAACCAGTGGAAAACATAACTAGAATGCAATGTTAAATGTGAGTGTAGTCATGCAAGAATTTGAACCAAATAATGTAAAAAAGACAGCTAAGAAAACTATAACAAACTATCAACAAACTAATTGTCTCAAGAAAACTAAAGAAAAATATAACTTCTAAGGGAGTTATTAGAAAGAAAATAAAAAAGAAAATAAAGATAAAGATATATTTTCTTTTTAGTTGTTTAGTTCAATAGAAAAGTGAGAGGAAGGAAAATGTAAATATATGAAAATAACCATTTTATCCTTTTTTTTCTATACTTGTATTAGGATGAATTTTGTCCCTTTTGAGTATATGTTTGTCATTTCAAACTTTTTGCACCACTTTGTATATTTTTAGAAGAGAAAACTTGACATATGGGCCTCACATGCTTTTACCCATTTCTCTTTATTTTCTACTGTGTACCAAATGAGCGAAAAACCAACTTTTCATTTTGCTTTCTTTGCTAACATTTTCCATCGCTTCATTTTTGGCTGATCCAAGAAAGGAGATGGGATTATGTATTTTAGCCAACATTGTGATTGACCTTCGAATTGCAATTAAGTTGGGTATATATATATATATATATATATATAACAGTTAATTGTATTGAGAATATATCATCTAATCCATCTAAGGATGATAATTGCTACCCTATCCATGGGGACACCTACTCTACCTGCCCAACATGGGTTAGGATTTAAACCCATCCTGCACTAAGACGAGTATGTACAAGGCAGGTTTTGACTACAGGGCGAGGTAGGTATAGGTTTAAATTTTTAAAACCCATGGCTAGGGGCGGAGGGCAAGTTGAGACTAATGTAAATTAGGTGCGGTATGTATGGGTGGCAAAAATTTCCACCAGATGGGGATCCCTACAGGGATTGTCCTATTCTGGGCCTCGACTTGGGGGAGTTTTCCCCTGCAGGGGTGGAGAAAGGGAGAAAAAACCCTGAAGGTAAATTCGAGGTTAGGGATCATATCCCCACCCTGTAAGGACCCCAAATATATGGAATTATTGAATTACCTTTAAATATGATATATTGTGTCTATATAATTTATATTTTTTGGGCATTTAAAGTAAATTATGTTTTTTGGGAAAAAAAAAACCTAACATTTTATTACTGAGCATCATTCTAGTTCTCCTTTCCCTACAGCCCAACACCTCCAAGGCCTAAATCCAATCCTCCACATACACTAAACACTTTTTTTCAATTTTGATACCCTGTATTTAACTTACCCTCTTCTTTCTCTACTTCTATGTCAACCACCACCACCCACCAACCTGTATCCCAGTGGTCCAACCCAACTACCGTGTTGCCTTTTTCCATGATTATTCCTTTATCACTCCGTCCTTCACTACACGCCCCCACATCAACCCATCGTAGTTTAGCTGCATGCTAGCCACATTGTCATATTGCTGCAGCGAATTTTCTCCTTCTACTCTGGTCATCTCTAGGACTGCTCCTTGCTTCTGAAAATATCTGGCAACTGTCGACTCTGTTTTTCTTTGATTCTAAACGAGAGTTGCTTCACAAACTATGTGCTAAGGGACTCTATGCTTTGTTGTTGTTGTTATTGTTTTTGTAGGATTAAGCCATAAAACTAAGTTTTAGTTTCTTTTTCTTGATTCTTTTTTTCTTTTTGGGTAAGGTGATTCATTGTTGTTATCATTGTTTGTTGGTTCTTTATTTTTCCCCTTGATTTATTATTGATGTTGATTTGTAGCTGGTTGTGGCCATTATGAGGCTGATTTTTCTTTTTGTAAGTATAGGGACCATGCAGGGAAGCGAGGAATGACAATAGGAATAAAATCATCCCCACATTGGAGGTTAGGGACCAGGATGACAGGATGGATTTTGCGTGGCTGGGACAGGAAGCAAAGAGGCATTCCTCGCCCCCATCCCCTGCGAGCATGTTTAGTTAGATGATAAAAGTAGAGGTAAATTAAAATTTTCATGGTTGAAGTTCACATGTAATTACCTCATTTTTATCTTCTAACCAAATGCACCCTTAGTAAAAAATACATGTGATCCATTAAGTTAGTGGTGTGGCTGCATTAAACTCTATAATAACACTAAAAGATAATGGGCAAATTATAGGGACTTGCCTTGAGGTCTTTCATAATTATACTTACCTTTTTTTATTTTTAAAATCATCTACCTCCTCTACTTAATTTAGAATCATTACAATTACACCCTTTTTGATATTCTTCAATTTAGCATACAAAAAAATCAATGAAGATGTCAAAGTTACCCCCACCCTCCCCACTAGTACCACCCTCACCTCATCTTCCATTTCACTTCTTCAACCCACCCATCAACCCCAAAACCACACTCACAGCTGAAGTGAATTTACATGGTGTAAAACTTTGTGCGGTGAAGTGTTGTTCTTTGGAGTGCCATAACTACATGGTTCTGAGAGCACCGCCATCCTATTTGAAGTTCGATTGCCACCACAGACTATAATGAAGTGTTAGCCTCAATACTTTTTTGCCATGAGAGCTAGCAACTCCCAAAATGGTGTCGGCCCTTACAAGAATTCAAGGCTTATTGGTGCCCAGTGCAAAGCTGTCGTCGTTGCAAAAAATGTCCCATAGATGTCTCCCATTCTACCCAAACCAACAGCCTAGTTGGTACCCTAGTTGTCTCTTCACTTTTGAGTGTTGAATACTAGCTGGAATGTCACTTAATTGATTCTTTGCTACTAGAATTGTTTGAGGTTTGTTTGATTGTGGGAATTTGGGATGATGATGTCATGGGTTGAAAGTAAAATAAAAGGGAACAAATGAGAAGTGAATAAGGTGATGTGATAGGTGTGAGTGTGGTTTTGGTTTTAGGGTTAATGGGTGGGTGTGGGGTTAGTAACAGAGGGATAGTGAAGGAGAGAAAAAGGGTGGAGTGAAAAGGAGGATGAAATAGGGGTGGTACTGGTTGGGGAGGGATTAGAGGTTAAGGTTAACTTTGACATTTCTATTGATTTTCTTTTTAGTATCATAAATTGAAAATATCAAAATGAGTGTATTATGAAAAACCTCAGGGGATGTCCCTATAATTTGCCCAGAAATAATCTTGTTTTGGTTTGAAATATGTAAAAATGAAAAAGGAATTAGATAATGAAGCATGTTAGGATTTGACAATGCGCAAGCGAGGTTAAGACAGAAAATGATCAAAATGTGATTATTTTGATGCAAGAGTAATAAGTCATTGTGAAACTTAATAGAGGTCATATCAACAATTTAATGATGAACATTTTTTTTCACTAAGTGTTGAAATGATAAATTAATTTGTAGAATAACGTGTCTCCTTTTATTAAAAGTGACAGATCATGAACATACTTTAAAATTTGGAGGGACTAATGTGTCTCCCGTAATATTCCAAGAGACTAATATTTTTTTAAATGTGTATTCTACACTACTTATATAGACCTATAATTAGAGCTTAGGACCAAAAGCATAATATTGAAAGAAAAAAAAAAAGATGAGCCAAAACCAAAAGCTTTTTTTTCTAGATGAATTAAAATCAAAATGATTTATATTTATAAAAATGAAAATATATTTAAACCTTTGTAAAATAATGAAGTGGAGCGTTGTTTTTAATATCAAGAATTTAATTTAATTTAAATGCACTTATATCCAATTAAATCTTCTCATTTATATGATTTTTGAAGTAATAAAATAAAAATCAAATTTATTTTTCTAATATGACAATATCTTATTAAATAGTTGTATAATAATATTTTATATAATCAATACATTAAAATTAAACTCTAATATCTAGTGGTAAAGTGCACCTTACTCTATTTTTTTGTGAATTTGATCCTATTTGAAATAAACTAATAAGTACATGTAAATGGTGCGCATGTTTCAACTTAAAAAAATGATTATAAAATTTAAAATTTAGATAAAATATATTTTTTAGTCCCCTAATTTATTGATTTTTTCATTTTGGTTCCCTAATTATTTTTATATTCTTTTTAGTCCTCTTATTTACTTTTGTTTTTCATGTTGTTCATCTAACTTATTTTTGTTTTTGTTTTGAGTCCCCTACCTTATTTTATTTTATTTTGGATTTATTTTCTATTCTTGTAGTATGGTGCACCAAATTAAAATGAAAGATACTAAAAAAAAAACAAGGCTAAATATTAAAAATAAGAAATTAAATGATATGTTTTCTTTTATTTTACTTTATTGCTTCATACCACAATAATATAAAATAAAATAAAATCAATCTAAAATAATATAAAATTAGTTAGAAGACCAATATATAAAACAAAAGTAAGTTACAGGAGTAAAAAGGATAGAAAATCGGTTAGGGGACTAAAATAAAAAAGAAAAGCAATTTAGAGGACCAGAATGTATATTTTGCCCAAATTTTATATATAATTGATAAAATTAAAAAGGATTTTTGTATCAAAATTACATTTTCTAGCTTCTACAATAATGAAATAAATTATTTGAACATATGGAAAGGTTATTTTTTAAAAAAGAATGGTATTGACCAATCGAGAATCCTTTCTTTTCTTTTTTCTTTCTTTTCTCTTGTCTTCAAAGTATTATTGCTGTCATCTCTCTTTTATAATTGCAGTCCTTTTTTTTTCATTACTTAGATCTTTAAGTCTTTTATTTTAATTTTGTTGTCCTCGTGATAATTGTTGTTGTCCTCTAATTTATTATTAAATGATACGTGGATGTTAAAATAAATAGAATTTATATTTCATCCAATAATAAATAAAAATATTGATATGGTATCCCTCAAATGATGAGTATAAATTACATTTTCCTTCTACATCATATATAATACTTTAAAATCAAGACATCTAACAAGTCCCATACTGTGCCAAAATCCAACGTGGCTTCACCATAGTGATCCAATTTGCCCCCAAAATGTCGGATTTCATTCACACAGGAACCAAATAGTGTTTAGAATAACAGGTGTTGATGCAACAAGTGTTGATGCATTTATCAAGCTGTGTGTTTATTTTGAATTTTTTAACTTTCCTGCAACGTTTCATAAATTGCAATAGTATGTGCATACGTGCTGTTAGAGTCCAAACATTATTCAGCATAATAAATGTTGCACTTACTCATTCACTCAAAAGGATTTTAGTTTCCACCATTTTCGTATGTGAGAGTTTCTACTTCCCTCTAATATCATTGACACTTTCAGCAAATGCAAAATTGCAATGCAATAATGAGAGATGATTATTACACATCATAATTAATGGGGTGAAACTTTTGCCAACTCCCTCATTTTCTATTTGAAATTCAAAAATTGTACCAACTTGCTGTCCTATTCTTATGTGTAGGAGAAGAAAAGCATGAGATGAAAAATCTCACCTCTTGATTAGCAGACTTTCTAGAGTATTCTTCTTTCCTGAGTTCTTCATTTCTCATTGATGCAAGTACATACCTATACAAAAGAAGCTTTGCTTTTTTGGTCTGACAAGAGAAGTATTTCAAACAAGCTTTACTTCTCTCTTTTCTTTCCTACAATTTCTCAGTCCCCATTTTCTTTTCACCTCTTTCTTTCATTTTTTTCCTTTCCCTCCTTCCATTCCCCTGCCATTTCTTCTCTGAAACACTTTTCTTTCTCAAATGTAGGCACGAAAATGACACAAACATGGACGAAGAGAGGCAAATCGATGTCGTGACACAACGATGAGGCGAAGCTTGGCTAATCCAGAAATAACATAAGGCAGAGGGTGGTGGAGAATGTGTCGTACTCATATGTTCTCTAATTTTATATTTTGAACATGTTTTGGCTTCGTAATTTTGATAACCACAAACCCTCCTTACCGATCTCCAATCCCTTAACCACATCCGTGAACCGCAAACCTTCCTTACCAACCTCCGATCTATGATCCCTTCCCTACAGCCATGAATCACGAATCGCACAGCCACTTGCTCGACCTCCAATCTACGATCTCTGGCTTCACACCCCAGATTGGCCTTCATCTCCTCCTATTCTCACATGCAAAATTTTCTCCCTCTCTCTCACTTTCTCTCTTTGAGTGTGTTTACAGCCAATTAAATAATAAAACTCTTATCTCCTTTTTTGTGATGTGGCTGTCAAAGCATAGAGGTAAGAATGTTATTAGTATTATCACAACTTGAATTATAAAGGTTTGTTGTGAGCTTCTTTTAGAATACAACAATGACAAATTGAAAGATCACAACTGACATGGTAATTGTAATACAACTCCTAGACGTTTAATAAACAAAGAAATATTTAAAATGTGGTTTTCATTTCTCATTTTTCTACTTTACATACAAATAGTTAAGCATAGAGCTACCAAAACTTATTAGATTACCATAAGGATAGACTTTGTTATGAGTTCTTTACTTACTACTTTCAAAAACTTATTTCACAAGCAAACACATATATTCTATTTTCATCTAAGATTATCATTCTACTTACTATATTGTTTTTATATTGTCAACTCATCTACTGTAATCCCAGCAAAAGATATCCCTTAAATGAAAGCAAACCATCCACACCAGACCTTCGATTCCGATCTTCGATCCATTCCCCACAATGGCAAACATCAAACCCTCCTTACCAAGCTCCAATCTCCGATCCCTTCCCCACAGTCGTGAACCGCAAACCCTCCTTACTGACTTCTGATCTCCAATCCCTTCCCAATAGCTGCGAACCGCAAACCCTCCTTACCGACCTACGATCCCTTCCCTACAGTCGTGAACCGCAAATTGCATAGCCATGCTCTCCACATTTTGAACATCATTACTTCTTTATTTATTTGAAGCAAAATAATATGATGGGTATATATCTTGGCATCTTATAATTACAAACAATGTTGTTGGATTCATGACATATACTACATTTTGATAAGGAGCTTGAATATGTGGTCACTCATTGAGCAATCTAATTTGTCATTGAGAGGTGATGAACCCAAACTTTTCTTTTATATTTTTGTTATCTGTTGTTGTTTTGCATCTTTAATGTATTTTGTCCGTTTAACGCATGGAGCTTGGTGAATTTGAGCCATCTTAAAACTTCTATTTCATTTTTATGTTGAATTTGAGCAGGGGTCATACCAGTCATATTAGAATTAAATGGAAAACAAATATAAGAAAGCTGGTTTGATGATGATTGAACGTTTAGCTTGCATTTGGTTAATGTCGGATTATTTTAGCTCTAATTGTAAGAATGCTTGCACCATTATTTTTGGGGTTATATTTTGAATTTCTGATATATCTATAGACTTAAATTTTTAGAAGTTTGACTCATGTGTTCACTTGTGTCAGTTTTCGATAACTATGTTTAATTTGATTATGAGTATGGCTTGCTTATTTCCTTTTCTATACTCATGCTCGTGCCTAAATTAAAGAATCATTGCCTTTCCTTTTGTTTTTATTTTTTTCCTTATGGCTTGATAAGCGGCGTTTACGCCGCATATTTAACTTCTAATCCTTGGGTTTTTGCATGAGTTTTTGATATCTTATTGAGGAAAATAATAGTGTTTTATAAATTGAACCTCATTGCACAATTTTGAGAAATCAATGACAATTGCTCCATTTTTGAATAATTAAATCTTTTTACAATTAACCCGTCTCCTTGAGTTAGGTTTTTGTGTACAAGAACATTGCATTGAGTGCAAAGCATCCAGAGCAGGAGTTGAGACTGAAAGGAAGGAAGAAAAAATTGCAAGAGCTCGCCATTCGAGTGAGCACTACAGCACTCGACAGAGAGTACGATTGATCTATTTTGGAAGCAGCCCATCCTAGTGAGCGTTGCAGCGCTCCTACGATGACTTGATTTTTGTCTGTTGTCTTGTTTGGGCAAATTTTTGGGCCCTTTTTCTGGGAAGCAACAGTAAACGCGATAGAGAGAGGAGTAGACAGTACCTAGGTTTTAGTTTTAGAATGGGGAGAAAAAAAAGTGTGCTCTCTCTCTTCTCTCTCTAACTTTTTCTCTTCTCTCTCTCTCTTTCTCACACTCTCTCTCAGCTAGGGTTCTTATTCAGTTTTAGAAAATTTTGGATTGTAATTTTACCGCTTTTCATCAGATTACGAGTGTGATACTCTTCCCCTATGGAGGAGTAGTTTCTTTACCGCGCGCAGAGACAACTGAAGATCAGAATTGTTCTTGAGGTTTTTTATTCTAAAGTTAGTTCATGGTTGGTTTTTCGTCCCTATTGCTTTCTCTTTAAAATATTGATTGCAATGATTTTTGTGATTATATTTTTGAGAGTTGTTGATTGTGTAATCATTTGTATGCATGATCTGGATACCGTTGGGAAATTAGATCAATTGATTTGATTAATTCCAATTGGTAAAGGGTCGAAATTAACTCTATTAGGAATTAGATTACCGCAATTGATAATTAAATTAACATAGGTTTATAGGGTCATGATTGTGATCACTAGCTCTTGTGTTAATTGAACCTTTAGCGGGAGTACGTTCGTATAACTATTAAGTAGAATTGCATCGTCATTTTTGCAAAAGCATAGTTGACGTAGGTTGTCACCACCATGAATTTATCCCCTTGAGCCAATGATAGAACATATTTTGATCTGAAGGAGTCGTTGTGTAGGTAATTTTTGCATTATAATTTTCTCAATTTAATTTGCCGTCAACTATTCAAGAAAAAAAACCCCAATTTCATTAGAATCAATTGCATTGCTTCCACGTGAGATGACCTGGATCGCACCCTGTCTACATTTTGGTGTGATTTAGTATTTTAAACTCTTTTTAATTTGTCGCAAGTCACAACAACTCGCGTCATGGCTCAATTGGATTCTACGCTTTTTATTATTACTATGATTTGACTTAAAGATGACATCCATATGTGACATTGGTATTTGGTCTATTAATTTGATTTTTAAGTTTTTCATATTTTTTTGGTTTGATCTTTGCTTTTGCTTTGAACACAATCATTTTTCATTATAGAAGGGATAATATTGCGTTTAAGGCATGAATAGATCTCACTAACTCAAGATGCTATCATGCTGAAGCTATGCGAATGTAAGGGCGAGTTCGTAATGCTTCAATTCTGATTTCTAATATCAGCTTTTAGGTACACAACACTATTTTTTCTCTTCACTAATCTCCAATCTCTCCCTTTATGTGCATATTCTTTTATTTCATTTTTCTGAATACTTTCGCTTTCATGACCAAGAATGTATCTTTATAATGTGTATTTTCATGTTCATAAGATGATAGAATATTAGTCTGTGACTTAATAATGTGGGTTTATATTTGTGTCTTTAGTGTCGAAGCCTAAGGTTGATGTGACTACATGGAGTGTAATTATTAAGTGCTAAAAATGCCAACTAAACTATAACACACGAGAATTATGGACTCAACTATTTGTGTCTTTATTAGTGTCCTAACCTAAGGCTTTATATTTGTGGCTTTATATTACTATGCATATTCATTCAGATTTGAGTTCTTATAATAAATTAGTATTGGTTGAATTATGGACCTTTTTAGTTCTGATGCTGTTTCATTCAACTCGAAGGTATGGTCTCCCTTTTCTTTACATGAGTTTTGATATTTTTCATATATAAGACCCTTTTATGCATTATCTCTTTCCATTGTTGTTCATGGTAATATTTCTTTAGCTTTCAATAACATATGCTCACATGTTTTGTCTTTCTTTAGCTTAGACAGGTAATGCTTTGTCTTTGGTAATGCATTGCACAATGATGTCATAATTCCATTTCCTGACATGATGCCCTCAAGATGAGCATTTTGAAGTGAACATATAGTCCAACCAAGTGGTTGCAAAGCTTTACTAAGGCGTCCAATTTCATTTTCATTTACTTCTTTATTAAACCAACAAAGAATATAATAAATAAATTCATTCATTTTTATTTACTTCCTTTTTAATTTTTAGAATTTCTATTATTTATGTTTTATTTCTTCCTTTTTGTTTTCGTTTTTCATTTATCGTGTCTTCTTTCGATGTGTATGCATATCAATAATGTGACAACTGGTTGAAAAAAAAGTGGAAACTCAAGCAATGACTCTTTGATTTTAGGACTTGGATACTGATAGTTTTTTAAACTTAAATATAATCATGTTGGCATGCTGTATCCATTAATGAGCAATGCTACCTATAAGTAATGTATAGCACAAAGTAAACTAGGACAGCATGTAAGGATTTATCTCTAGATGGGATTCTTTTTGTTTCTGAAAAGACAATTAAAAAGGTTGTTTTTAACTTTTATATCTTCAGCTAATGGTGATTTAAAAAGAGACTAATCAAAACCTGGCACCAACTATGTAATTTGCATTATTTGACATAAGTTTCTTTTATGTGATTTGTAGTAGTTGTCTCAAAACATTCAAATTGAAAGGTTGCTAATGATAATATCCTCTAATCTCAAATATAGAGATAGAGATAATATGTCTTTCAAAATTGACAGCAAGTTTCAAGTTGATTGTGCATGAACATGAAAATGCCTTGGGTAGACAATTTAAACTTCTCATGTCTTTCTATGTTTCACTTACCTAATAAAGATACTCTATGAACTTTATACTACAATTTTATATATTTATTGCTTTAAAAGAACAAGACTTGGAATAAGTTATATGTGTTAACAAATTATGAATTCAAGATTTGCAGTGCTTTTTTCAAAGATTGATTCGTTCTAAATTTTGTATAGATTAATATTTTATATTTGTCTCAATTGAGTTGATGTAGTTTGTAGGGGTGTATATCCAGGGATATTATTCAAATATTGAGTAGAATGTCCTATGAAGGCTTGGATGACCAATGAATGAATTTAGTATTGAGGGTAAAAGAAATTGCATATGGGAATTATTGATGAACAACCTACATATAGTTGCAAGATACTATTCAAATATTAAGTTGGATGTCCTATGGGCAAGTTAGTTCCCAATTTCATACTATGGAACGTGGCCATGGTCAATGAAGTCAACCTCCACTGTTAACTATTTTGTGTCTAATTTATGATTTAATGTTTGTGGTGGAAGACATCTATTAAGAGGCAGGATGTCATACTTGATAACATTATGCAATAGTTTGTTTTAGGAGCTATAGCTATCATGTTCTACTTTTGTTTTCCTATTTTTATCTTTAAAGGTCTGGTCTAGATAATTAGATATGTAATGTGTATGTACTATTTCTCTTCATGATCCTTCTATGGGTAAGCTTGAAATTACCAATAAATTTTTAATTTTTCTACAATATTGTGAATCAATATAAGTAATCTTTCCTTATTTTTTCTATTAATAAAAATATCACAAATTTGATAAAAAAAAAATTGATAATATAAGTAATATTCACATACTTATGTTCTATTTCGTAACTAATGACAATATCATCTTAAACTACTATAATATATTATGATGAAAGGAATAATTAAGAATATTATTTCTCCAAAAGAATATAGTTTAAGTACAATTTTTTAGTATTCTTATTGTTTTTTAAATTCTATTTGTACCAATAATAATTATTATGATGAAAATAAAGTTATTAGTTGTTATCATTTTTGTATCTTGCATGGGACATGCAGATATAATAATTCAGCTGTATACATTTATTTCGTTTAATTTTAACTGAATATCTATTATAGACAAATTGAAACATAACTTGGCTGAATTATATTATTATGGTTTATATATATAAAATGTTATCATGATAATGTTTACTCTAATAATATTATTTGCAAATGTGTATTCAAATGGTATGTCAAGACTAATATTACATTTTATATTAGTAATATTATATTTTTTACGTTTTGTAGGTAATTTACAATGAAAATCCAAAGAAAACGGATGACAAGTGGCTCATGAGTCTTCTCAAATCAACCAAAAAAATAATCATACTGATGAGGCACTATAAATTCTAGGTGAATATATTATCAAACATAAATTATTTATGATGTCTTCGAAAGAAATGCTTTATAGCTAACATCAATGTATTATAATTACTTTAATTTTTTTTTTGTTTATTTAAATTACATTTATATTGATGACTACAAGGGAAAAAGCACACACGTGCGCACAAACTTTATAGTATTCCACGACTCTTAACCTAGAGATTAAAATTCTAATTTAATTAAGATTATTTCTTCATTACAAGTTTAATCGGATTTGATCTATCATTCCTGTGCAGTGCACGTGCACTCTCGCAAGTACCGTTTCCTGAAAGCCTTCTCCACCCAGCTCCCACTCCTCCAATTCCTTGACACCCAGCACGCCCACCCTTCCTCCATCCCAGTCATCCTCTGCAACCCCTTCCAGCCTGTCACCGCTCACCTCATCCGCTCGCTCTCCTCTCTCCGCCTCATCACCGACGCCGAGGTAGTCCCTGTTTCGCCGCCGATGTCGTCGACATGGCCATCGCATTGTTGATCGACGTTATGTGCAAGATCTCTGCTGCTGATCGGTATGTTAGGAAAAAATGGTTCATCTAGGCATGGAGTCTCCCTCTAGGATCAAAGGTGCTTTTATGATAAATTGATAATTGTTCTTGAATATTTCCTGTGCTACTCACTGTGCTTCGGTTGCGACTTCTTTATATTTTATTGCACAGTTTTTCTCTTAGATGGGATCACAATATCAAATCAAGAGTAAAGTACTATTATGTGAGTGAACCATTTTCTATTCCCTGATCTGTTCCCACTTAAAATTTTCGACCAGTATATCCCGTTTGGGTCTGTCATAAATAAATACATCAGTGATAAATTAGTCCCTCTCGATTTACAATTTTTTTATTGACCTCTTATAATTTAAAAAAGGAGATAAATTGATCAATCAAAACTATATGGACCTATATGTAGCTATCAATCTGTCTCATTTCTTGAATTGTGAGTAACAAATAGGGACTTGCAAACTATGGGAGATTAGTTTGCCCAGATTTGTTTAGTCAAATTAAAACGTGGAAATAATATAAAGAAATTAGGTTATGTCATTTAATTCTTAGGATGTAAGAAAAATCAATCGAATGACCTTAACTTAGTCCCATAAAGAAATAGACATCAATTTAATTAATTGTTATATGAAAAAAGATGTCATTTCATATTCAGAGTCAGAAGAGTAACATCAATTTTTGTATTGTTTTTATGGGGAAAAACTCAAGATCAATTTAGTTTTCTCAATAATAGAGGCAATTAATTCAATTTAGATATTTTGTGTTCTGTCTACAAGGGTAATTTTTATGTCATTTTTCATGGCTGAGAGGCTAAAACAATGTCATCTATACCAAATAGATGTCATCCCCACTTTTCTGACACCAAAATAGTAAGCCTACTCTGAAATTAGATATCACGATTGCAGATAGCTGTATGTATTGTAAGAGCAACTCTAGTGGCATATGTTTGCCCGTCCCAGCCACTATTCAATATCAGAGATGTCCCCCTCCCACCATTGGAGCAAAAACGTGGGACGCGGAGAGAGAAGGTTCGGTCCCAGCAAAGAGGGACGTCCCAGCTCCTTCATTTCAGCTTCTTTTGTGCTTTTTTTACCGTTTGAGAAACGGTAATATTTTTAAAAAAATATTATGTGGGATCAAAGTTGGGACCAAAGTTGATCCCTTCATTAGAGCAAAGAGGGACACTTTTAGGACACTTCTCCTTTTTATGATAATTTGATTATGTGTCAATGATGTGGTAATAAGTGGGGCCACAAGCGGGATCAACATGGAAGACACCATTGGGGATGCTCTAATGCATATATATTAACAGAATATTGCTGATGTTTTGTTTCTATGTCGGAGAAGATCTGATTTTCACTATTCCAACTCAATTCTTGTGTTTTTGTGTGTATTTTATTCTATGTTTTTAAATGGTGATAGGATGATTAGTAAATTTTCCCTACCATTCACGATGGGAATACCCATTAGAATTGACAACTGAAACAGTAAATTTGATTTGATGCTTGAATTGAATGATAACTAGTATTCAGCTTTCTGTTTCAGCTGGGAGGCAAGCGAGTTGGGAAGATTGGATTGGGAAGAATTGGTTAGGAAGTTGCTAAGAGGATAGAGGCCTTTGATTGCAGAATTATGTACCATTCAAGGAACAAGAAGCCATCTGTCTTGTACACTGTCTATTCTCATGTTGTTGAGCTTGCCTCCAACAGTGATGTTCTTGTGCTGTGTTGTCCATTAACTTAGCAAACAAGGCACATAATCAACAAGGAGGTAATGTTAGCATTGGGTAAAGATGGAATTATTGTAAATGTTGGACGAGGAGCTCTAATTGATGAAAAGGAATTGGTGCAGTGTTTGGTAAAAGGGGAGATAAAAGGTGCTGGCTTGGATGTGTTTGAGAATGAACCTAATGTTCCCAAAGAGCTCATTCCATTGGATAATGCTGTCCCATCACCACATGCTGCTTCATTGACTTTAGATAATTTCATTGGCACATGTGAACGTGTAGCCAAGAGTTTAGATGCCTTCTTTTCAAGTGAACCACTGACTACTCCAGTCCCATGTGACTAAATTCATTTTTTCATCGAACTTTTTTGTGTTGTTCTCCTCTTTTTCCGGAAAAAAGTGTCTTCCCCGCTTCTTTTGGTGGTTTGGAGTTGAGTCTTCGTACTGAACACAGAAGACATTTGCAGCATGCTTCATGATAAGATGAAGTCAGTACCCAATTTTGTTTTGATATTTGTAGCTAAAATTATTGATATCATTAACTTTAACTTTTGCATTTGATTTCGGTTCACCAACTCATGCATGATTGGAAGTTCAGTAACTTTATTGAAGTGTGTTCAATCGATGGCTGAGTTACATGTAAGCTTGCAAGTTGTAGTCCTGCTTTCGTGTATATGGAACTCACTCGTTTTACAAGACAAGAATTGCAGGCATTATGCTCATCTGATGGAAGATGCTATTAGACTTAAGGGCTTTGGTTACTGTATCTTGCAGAGTTCAGGAAGTGAAAGCTTTTGTATTTCGCACCATTCGTTTTTAATGTGGGAGAAGTTGCTGCTGAAATTCATGGTAACAGAAAGAGATAGATAGAAGTGAAAGAATTGATAGAAAAACACATGATAAAATTCACAAAATGAGAGGTGTATAATACAAGTGATGTCAAGCCTTATATAGACTCCTAGGAGTAACTAATTTCTAACTATATAGCTGACACAATAATACCTCTAATAGTTGCATCTATTTTTGGAAGTTATAACCGTACACAATGTTGTCTGTTGTACATATCCAAGACAGTATGGTGAAAGGGAAGATTGGAATATCTAGTTTGATGTGTTCTCTTGAATCTATTCAATTTTCCACAGGAAGCTCGTCTTGATTACGCTATGTTTTTACCACATAGAATTCTGCATGTATAATTTATATGCCAAATTTATATGCTGCAACTGGAGTGGGAATCGATAGCCCATTTGTTTTAGGATTTTTAACCAAAAAAAAAAATCATTATTTATTGGAAAAGCACTAGTGAAAGATTTAAGAATGTTTAAAAGTTTATTGATTTTAAGATTGACTTGCATTTCCTTGATCATAGCTGAGGTTTGGCAATTGCCGCCATTGTCCTCCGCTGCTTAATGACATCTGCAACCTCCCCTATAATCTTCACATAATAACAAAATAAATAAGGAAAATTGCTTTCAGTTTAGCTCTACAAGAATTCAGCATTCCATTTATGGTGGAAATTGATGTATTGTATGGGGTTGGAGCAGTGTTGTCTATAAGGGGCCGTCCCCAATTGCTTATTTTAGTATCTGCCTATGTCTGGGAATTTTACGCGGTGACACAGGCAATGGCAACTATTGCATTATCACCTAATTAATCGTACCAAAGTAATGATGAAACGTAGAATACTCATTTAATTTCAATAAAGAAACAAATTCACTAAAATGATTTGCTATTCCATTTTATTCTTTTTTATCTTCACTTAAGTTATTAAATTGAACCAAAATTTATTTAATTTTAAAAGAAGTAAACTAAAATGCGGCCAAGGGGAGGAGCTCTGTAGAAGCAAGGTAAATGTTAAGATTGATGGAAAACTCTTAACCTTTCCATCTTATATAAACAAGTTTGAAAAAAGTGCTGTACAAATGGATTCCTCTAAATGAAAAACACATTTCGTGATCCTTTGTAGTTAAAAACATAAAATAAATTAGTTATATTTTAATGAACACATTTGCCCTATTTATATTTTTATTAGGGAATAATTTGAATTATTTTATAAGTTGTTAGGGGACAATTTATCTTAAAGTTCTACGAAAATATTGAAGTGAGATTATTTGTCCTATATTTTTAATCATGAGTGATTATGAAATATTTTCTTTTTAAGAACTAAATTACCTTATGCTATTTTGAATTGATTAGACTTTAACTAACTGAATTTAAAAGTAAATCTCTATTAATATTGATTTTTATTTATAAGGCCTGAATATGAAATACTATTTAAAAAATAAGTGTCAAATTATTTAAGACAATCATTTTTATATTCATAATTTCTCTCTTTACTCATGGTATCTTTATTTTTCTTTTGACGGATCTTTACTCATGGTATTGATTGTAGAAGTGCTATTTGAACACCCAAAAGTGGATGTCTGAAACAGACACTCACTTCTTAACAGTTAGATGTGATGGATGTTAAGAGTAAGTGGAGACATCTATCACATCCAATGATTATAAAGTGGGTGTCTGTTTCAGACACCCACTTTTAGGTGTTCAAATAGTTTTTTCTCTATTGATTGTGGCATTGTGGGACAAAATCCTGAGAATAAGTTAAAATTTCCATATCAATTAACAATTGTATTTCACATAGTGGGCCCCCAAGTTTACCCCCCCACAAAAAAAAAAAAGCGCTTCATATTGGCTTTAATATGCGATCCAAAATATCTCTGAAGCTTGGGAACTTCATGTTGGCACCACCATTACACAGCAATAATAAGACAATTTTTGTTTTTTGTCTCTTTTATTCAATTTTTTTTCCCGCCTTCTGAATTTGAATATCTGTCTTCCGAGTTGCAATTTTGATAGGTACAGTGAAAACGAGGTTTTGGTTCCTATTTACAGTGTACTAGTCGGTAACCCCTCCTATGCACGAATCATATAAAATGAAATTACTTAATGATTAATCAGCATATTTCTTAAAGTACTAACTACAGTATTAAGACAAAGAATGGCATGAGTATTCTAGGAAGTACATGGTTTTAACACAAACTACACGAACATTGCTATTTCATGAAATACATACAATTCAGTCCAACAAACCACTTAAAAAAAAAAGTTCAAAATATTATCCCGTTTGGTAGACACTTTCACTAAATAAAATTAATACTACAATTTAAACAAAACAACACAAACACATAAATAGACTTCGGTGGAAATAAATTTGCACAATACAGTAAAAAACTATAGGGCATTGGATCAATGATCTTCCTATAAGTAGTCAACTTATATTATCCTGTCAAAATGACAAACATCACACGAAAGTTAGCTAAGAAAGAGTATGGGTTACATCAATGGTGCATAATACATAAGTTCATACATAATAACTTTGCTTAATGATACATCCTTATATTCCTCAACAATATGTACTATCATGGTATAATTCTACCTTTGAGTAATTAGCAAACTACATGAATCCAAAATCCACATATATATAAAGCTACAACTGTTCTAATAAGCTGTTCAAGATCAAGATCAGTGTTCTGATCAGCTAAATAATTTTCGTTTATGAAAACATTACTTCATATGGTACTTACTTATTCCACCTTGTTCTAAGTTATTACAAAATATCTGCCATCTTCTTACAGGTTTCAAGGCTTTAAATTACACAAAAAATAGAGGAATCTCAGTACTTGTAAAGCATGTTCAGTTCTCCAATTCTTTTTTTTTTAATCATGATTCTCTTCCTATCTATATTAACCATTATTAGTGCTTTTACAAAAAGGAAAATAAGATCTGAGTTAAGAGTAAAATGTTTGAAAATAGCTTAATAGCTTTATATAATCATATAAGTAACACACCAAAAAAACCTTTTCCATGCATGAGACCAAAAGAAGAACACTCAATCTTTTCTACACAGGATAAAAGCACAGCAGAGAGTCTTAATCTGCAGCAATGGCCCAACAAAAGGGAAGAGATGAAAATGAAACGTAAAACTATTAAAAGCTAAAATGTAGGGGATACTTGTCACAAAAATTAAAGGCAAGTTTCCACCAAAGCATGACAATGAACAATACACTAATACATCAATGATATGTTATAGTCAATTATATGCACAAAATAGATCAATGGCAAAATGCTTGAATTAATTTTAGAACATTCGCCTCCAAAATCCTCTTCAATGTAGTGCAAAACCATTAAGAGTTTAGATGTGGTTACTCACACGAGACATATATCATAAAGGGGGCGTGTGGCAGGGGGGGTGTAATTTTACGTTCCTAGGAATTTACGGTTGGAAATGTATTATTCCTGTGTTTGGTAAACACTTTGAAAAAATATTCCCCAGTAACTCACATTCCTGGGAATGAAAAAGACTCCATTTTCAATCCCACCTTCTAGGTGGGAATCTTCTATTCCTGGAAAGGGAAATATATTCTGATAAAGTAAAATCACAAAAATACCCCTCTCATAATTTCAGTTTGAACCCTTTTGATCGAAGAACATTTCGCATCTCTCTCTCTCCGTCTTCAACCTCCCTTCCACGAGGAGCTCGCGCCCACCACCACTGCAAGGAGCTCACACCTGCCACGAGGAGCTCGCACCGCCGCCGCCGCCACCACCAGGAGCTCGAGCCGTCACTGCTGGGATCAACCCGTATGCTCTCTCTTTCTCTTCAATTTCTCTTACTTCTTCAGTTTTCTAACGCTAAGTGCTTCTTTGGTTTTTCGATCAGCTTCAATCTCGTGTGAAACTGCTCGGATCTAGGGTTAGCTCTAATATGTGTCTCATTGTTGCGGCTTTGTTCGATTTTCATGCTTTTCTTCGGTTGATTTGATTTTGTTTTAATTGTAGAACTGAACTCACTCTTGCTATGGTTATTGTTGTTTGATGATCTCACTACTCTATTTTTGGTGTTAATTGCTATTTTTTTCTGGAAAATGATCTTTCATTTTTCAGTTTTTTGGCATTTTCTTTTGCTGTTACGAAGCTCTAGGGCATGGTTTTAAGATTTTTGTTCTGTTTGTTTACTGGGAAAGTTGGCAGAGAAAATTTATTGGAGAAAATTGAATCGGAAAAGGTTAGATTTCTTTATTTTGAAATGGTGGAATGGCATATGTGTGTTGTGATGAACATGAGCTAGAACAGAACATTTATTTGGAGCAGCCAGGGCAGATTCTTCAGCTTCTTGATTTGGTTGTTTTTGTGTACCTTATGTACAAATTATAGGCAGCTTGGTACTTGGTAGCTACTTATCTATGATAACTTGATGACTAAGGGATTAAGTCTAGTTGCTTTCTTTATTGTTTTTTTGTTTGAGTTCTAGACTGAAGTTTGCAATATCATAACAATTGTTGTTATCAGTTTGAATTAAAAGCACTATTTAAGTAGAAAGAATCTCTGAGGCCCCTCCCCTTCTGCATGAATTGGCCAACCTGAATGTAGTAGAAATTTAATTTGAAAGGTGAGCTTTTGGTTTCTTTGTATTGTGTTAAGGTGTGCTTCAAGGCAAAATGCTATTCATTTGTGTGAAGACAAATATAGTTAAGCAGTTAACTGTCTTAGTCACTTGAGGTCATCCCATCAAACTGGATAAGAAATTCAGATTTTAATCGTCTACTGGACCATTCGTCTTTTGGTTTTTTGAAATTGAGTTACGGGCTTATAGCATGTCCTTCTTCTGAGGCCAACATAAAAACAGAACTCTGAAACGACTTTGTTTTTGTGTGCAGTGGGCACTTTGTTGGGGGCTATGACCGGAGCTTTGATAGGCCAAGAGACAGAGAGTGGCTTCATTCGAGGTACTGCTGTTGGTGCCATTTCTGGAGCTGTTTTCTCCATTGAAGTGTTTGAATCCTCTCTTGTTCTTTGGCAGTCTGATGAGTTTGGGATTGGTTGTCTCTTATTCCTGGTGAGTAACAAGGCCTTGTCAAAATGGGATCTTTTTTGGTTGGTTTTGAAGCTTATCATGTAGCTACTTGATTGCATAATTGCAGTCCCCTAAGTTTTCCTTGCCATTTTCTTTGGTCTGTTGTGTTGCCTAATATTATTTGTGCTATGCAGATTGATGTTATTGCTAGCTTATTAAGTGGGAGATTAGTGTGTGAGAGGATAGGTCCAGCCATGTTGAGTGCTGTCCAAAGTCAGGTGATTTTTCTTTGTACAAATTGCAAAGGATACAAGTTATTACACTAATGAAGTAGCAACTTGTTTATGCTCTATGCTCTCTCATCTTGCTGACACTTTTGCTGTTTCTTACAAGATGGGTGCTGTTGAAACCACCTTTGATGAGGTTCAAAACATCTTTGACATGGGTGGTGCAAAGGGTTTATCCGGTGACTTGGTTGAAAGAATCCCGAAAATCAAAATTACTAGTGACAACAATGTTGATGCTTCTGGTGAAAGAGTTTCTTGTTCTATTTGCCTCCAGGTTTGTTGTTTGCAGCTTTTTCCTTGTTAATACCAGTAGTTTGTCTATGGCTGAAAGTGTTTATCAAGCTTTGTGTAATTTGATATTTGACATTTCTGAATTTGTACCTATACATGACTTTCAGCTTGGAGAGATAGTTAGAAGCTTGCCTCATTGTCATAACGTGTTTCACCTACCTTTCATAGACAAGTGGCTATTCAGGCATGGTTCTTGCCCATTATGCAGAAAGGATCTGTAATTTTGATTAGAATAGGAGAACTATGCAGCTTTTCTTCTGTGTGATGAAAATCTTTGGTTTCATGCCAAGGAATTATTGTATATTCATCCTTTCTAGCATTGGTTTTTAGTTGTATATAATATGATATGATCATAATTGTTCTCTCTCTCTCTCTAATTTGTGTTAAGACAATTGACTTTTTAATTTAAATAGTAAGTTTTTGAGTTAAAATTGTTAAGTTTTAATTTGAATAGTTAATTTTGTAGTTAAAATAGCTAATTTTTGAGTTAAAATTGTTGATTTTTATGCTAAAACAGTTAATTTTTTAATTCAAATAGTAAGTTTTTGAGTTAAAATTGTTAAATTTTAATTTGAATAGTTAATTTTGTAGTTAAAATTGTTAATCTCTAGTTAAAATAGGTGTTTTTGAGTTAAAATTGTTAATGTTTGTGCTAAGACAATTGATTTTTTAATTTAATTAGTAAGTTTTTGAGTTAAAATTTGTACGTTTTAATTTAAATAGTTAATTTTGCCGTTAAAATTGTTGATTTTTAGTTAAAATAGCTATTTTTTGAGTTAAAATTGTTAATTTTTGTGATAAGACAGTGGACTTTTTAATTTAAATAGTAAGTTTTTGAGTTAAAATTGTTAAGTTTTAATTTGAATAGTTAATGTTGTAGTTAAAATTGTTGATCTTTAGTTAAAATAGGTGTTTTTTGAGTTAAAATTATTGATTTTTGTGTTAAAATAGTTAATTTTTTGTTTAAATAGTAAAATTTTTTAGTTAAAATTATTAATTTATAATTAGAATAGTTAATTTTAGAGTTAAAATTACTAATTTCAAGTTAAAATAATTAAATTTTAGTTGAAATTGTTAATTTTGGCACTAAAACAATTGAGGGATATTTTGAGAAAAATATATAAGATTCTTAGGATTATCTATGACAACCAAACACATAAACACTAATTTCTGGACATATTTTTAGTATTCCTGAGATTTTAATCTATTTACCAAATGGTCTCAAAATGTCATGTCTGGGAATGTTATTCCTAGAAATAGCATTCCCGAGAATAACATTCCTAAAAATATAAAAATAAACCGCTTGCCACACACACCCAAAAGTTAAAGGCTACTACCATATGATATATATAAACGTTGAAAGCTGCTACCGAATGATATATGTATTGGCAAAGTTGAGATATAGGTGTCATGAGTATAGTGTTAGATCATAGATGCCAGTGAGTGCGAAACATGTGAAAAAAAAGAAGAAGACAAAAGCCATAAGAGTGGAGAGTTTGTTGAGTAGTGGAATGATGGAACAACCCAAGGTGAAAAAAGCTAATAGAGAATAAGATTAAGGCTAAGTTAAAAAAGCACATAGAGTAGGAACAACACAAAATGAACGGCGCTCATGTCTAAGAGCATTAGAATTTAGAAAGAAATCATTTCAAGACAACACATGGGAGGTGATGGGAGAACAGAAAATTTTGAATCTTTTTATCAATGGGGGAATAGAAAATTTTCCTGAGAGCCTTGACTCCTCTCAGAGGGCCTCTGAATCAAACCCGGAAAGCAGTGGTCCTTGAATGGTCATTTTAGACCTTCGTCTGCGACGCTGGATGCTAAGTCTCTGGTGTCAATTTCTCACCAGAAGAACATGAAGATTGGAAAATTAAGAGAAGTTGAGAGGGCCATTAGCATCCGCAGCAGGGTGGTTCTGATATAAACCAGTTGAAGTTGTTATTGCTAGCAATAATCCTTCCATGTAGGTTGTTTGTGCCCTTGTGTTCTGTTAATTGAGAAAAAAAAAAATGAAAATGAAGAAATGGGAACTTTGAACTCGGAAAGAGGTTTCTTCAATCCTCAACCAATGAATGGGTTTTTGGACCCTCAACAAGAGTGCTTTGGTTTGTGATTTGTTTGCTTAAGAATGAATTGGGGGTGGGTTTTGAAATCTGAATATCAGAGGTGGTGGTCAAATGGTCAAATTTCAAAAAGTATTTAATACCTATCTCTCTATCTATGCATAGCTAAATCTCTAACACTAGGATAGAGAAGAAATTTTGAGTGTTTATAGTGCATCTGTGTTTCTCTTTCCCGAAAGAAGGAAGTTTGGTGCTCAACAGACAACTACCAATAGGAAAATAAAGTTTGACTTGTGAAACGGAAAATGAGGTTTCAGTATCACTAAAGTGGGCATATCTTTTGAAGGAGGATAATGTAGCTATGTACTAATATGCTAGCGGTTATAGGTCATATGGCACGCATGATAACGTAAGAATTCACAGTATAAGATTTGATAGGATAAGGCTTGATAATATAAAATTTGATAAACTTTTAATATTATACATTATTTAGTATAACACTATATAAGATATTCAATTTTATGTTCAATAATATCATACTATTTATTTATAAATAATTCTAATATATTAATTAAACATTAAATAAAATAAAATAATAAAAATAGAAAATTTTATTATAATAATTTTTAAATATTATATTTATGTAAATATTTATTATTTAAAATTCAGTTTAATTTATATTAAATTTTAGTATTTTAGAGTTATTTATTATTTCAATAATATATAAATAAAAAATATTATTTATATATTTTAATTTTTATATTTTTAGTCATAATTATTTAAATTTAAGTTATTGATGCTTACTTTTATATATTATATATTATTTATTTTTATTTTTATTTATTTTATAATTTTATATTACATAGTATTTAATATTTATTTAAAATATTTATTTTTTATTAAATGTTTATTATTTTATTTTATTTATTGTTTATCAATCATATTTATTTTTATTTTTATTATATATAACTAAACTAATATTATATATTATATGTATTGATTTTATTATTATTTTATTTTAATAAAATATTTTTAAAAAAATCTTATATGTTAAAAGTTAATCAGGCCTAATATGACCTCCCCATACTGTACTAAGTTATATGATATTTTGTTGTAGAAGGGGTTCATGACTTATAAGGTTATACAATATGTCATCTACATCAAATAACAAATTATGGCATAATATATAGTATTAATTTTTACTATCATATCTAATACATTATACCAAACACCCCATCAACAAATGATGAAGCAAAAAAAGAAATTAGATCGATATCACATAAGAAAATAAAATAGAAAAAATTTTCAGAATGAATGCACATCCAATACGTGGCATGAATAATACATATGTCTAGGGAAGTCCACCCTATCATGAAGAGTAGATGTGCTCGGGAAGCTCAGCATGGCGGAGTAAACAATTGGTGTGGTTTCTCAAGTAATGTATCGTTCTTTGATGGAGGAGCTATGTGGGTAAGCTAAAATGAAGAGCCTTTACAAATGAAGCTCTTTCATTTTTCATGTATGCTGTGCGCTTGAGTGGCTCGTTTTCAAAGAGTGGAAATTAAAAAATAAAAATAACCACAGTGCAGAATTGAGCCAGTGAAGCAGCACAAGACCATCCACGTGGGAGATTCAATAGTTTGGGTATTTCACCAAATGTAGCGTTCGGTGATTGTCAACATAGAGTGAGCGGCGATCAGTGGAGCTCCGATGATTTTAGCGGAAGCAACAAAGACTTATCTGCAATACTTGGAGCATTAGATTTCTGTGTAACGTTGCATATATATCATTGCCAATATGTGAAACAATCTTGTGAATATGTGTTATATCCATTATTAAAGTGACAATTCAACTAAAAGCGAATATTAAAGATGATTTATAGCTGAAATGTCACCTTTGAAGTGGGCTCTAGAGGTGTCTAATAATCTCTCTCTCTCTCTATATATATATATATATGATTCTTCTCCACATTCAAGAACATGCAAACCAATCACTAGTCTTGCTAAAACCAAACGCTTTGCAAAGATCAATTAATGACTTATTTGCGTACATGCTATTGCACAACTCATTGTTACAGTGACATTTTGTAGTCCAACCTGCAGACGGTGAATTTTGAAATTGTGTATGAAGTAGCTAACGTAAATAATGAGATATTTTTGGGGGTATACCGACGGTAAGAAAAAGAAAAAAACGACAGAGAAACCAAGAAGTTATTTGAGGAGTGACAAGCAACATGATCCTCCCGTAAGGATGGGCATACAAAATCTCTTTTCGGGAAGTGTATTTATTATCGGGAGGAAAAGTAATGATAAATGTTTCATCCTCCACAATTGCAACCACAATGTCTTTTACAATTTTCTCTTATTTAAATAAAAAAGGAAAAAATGACATAGAATGAGAAACTTTAACATAATAATATAAGATAATTATTAATTTTTAAATGAATATAAAAAATTATTTCATTTCATAAAAAAAAACTAATTCACTTATAATTCCCATCAAAGATGTTAACAATATTTTTTTGACTCCATGACATTATTCTAAGAAAAAAAAACTATATATTCACTATTCTAAACCAGTCAATACTTCCATCTTTTAGTGAGTTTTTTACATATTTAAAATAAAAAATAATATTATATATATATATATATATATATATATATATATATATCCGGATTTGAAAAGTATTACAGATATGTCATATTTTATATTATATAGAAATCGACTTAAATCAATTTTAGGAAAATGTCAGATGTGTCAAAATGTTAATGAAAATTGATTTAAATTGATTTGCACATCCATTTTAAACCGATTTTTATAAAAGGGGGAAGAATCAGAACGCCTATAGCACATCCCCCATTTGCTGATCTTTCACGGTGAAGTAACACGTTGCATATCAAATCTAAATCAATACCTTATCAAATTGACAAAATAAAACATGAATTATTTCACTCATTTCGACACTTTTATTAGGAAAAAGAAATAGAAATAAGCTTATGAAATGTTGCAATCCGGAGGAGGAAAGTGTTGGCGCAGGCATAGTGTACCCCACTAATCCCTTACTTGAGCCAAATGACAAGGAGAGTGATTGGTGTTTACCTATTTTTTATTAATAATTTCTTATTTTAAATCCAATTTTTCTTTGAATTTTTTTTTAAACAAAAACAATATGATCTCTTTTATAACATAACAATATATTCTTGTAATTTCATTGATCACAGTCACTTAGAAATTAATTTGTAAAACCAGAATCCCTATTTCAAGTTTTCATCTGTCATGAACCAAATATCCTTAAGGTAAATATTTGAAATTAAGCAGCAGCCGCAGCTTTGGATGATTTTCATTTCTTTTGCAGTTCTTGCATTACACAGGCTGGGTTGATGCTTACTGGTCAAATAGATAGAGAGATCAAGAGGCTTGGGAAAATACCTGTGCTATACAAGAATGGATTTAAATTGATTTTTGTAACATTCTGACACATGATATTTTCCTAAAATTGATTTAAGTCTATTACAAGCAAATAGATTTAAATTGATTTGTGTGCAAATGAAAAGCTAGCTCGATTGGTTTATATGGAAATCGATTTAAGTCAGTTTCTATATAATACAAAACAGAATATATCTGTAATACTTTTTAGATCTCGGTACATATATAATACACTATTTTATTATTTTAAATATGTAAAAAACTCTCTTTTAGTAAATGGATAACAAAATATAGTTATAATAAAAGATAATGATAATTCAAAAAACTATAATGTTGAAGACAACTAGGTACGGTTCAATAACAAGTGCTGAACTCTTTTATTCTCATTAACATCCATACATATCTAGGACTACCCAAACACTAATTAACATTCTTACAGCTAATAATAGATTTGGCCTTCTTTTGTGCTCTTATCCTTTTTAATCACATTTATGCACCAAAATAACTTGCTTCCAGGTTCCACCTTACAGGATATCAGAAAACCGACCTAACAGACCCATTCTGTATTTTAATTTGTTGGTTGTGCTAGCCACCTTGAGAATGCATCCAGGGTTCTTCTATCAGACCTATAATGCCTTTGTGTAAATTCAAGAAAAGCTGGCCAAGTAAAGTCTGGATATTTTCTTGGATTCTCCTTAGTGACAAGGTCTTTTGGAGGAGTGACCACTTTGTTTGTATTACACAAAAAGAAAGCCAGTGATTTTCTCACAGTTTTGCTATTCACAACAGCCCTGTGCATGCAACTCTTGTAAATTCCATTAGATAGAGCCTGAAAAAAAAATCATTATCATTTCAAGCATATTGCATAAGCTTTAGGAAGTCATGAAAATATGGTACTACACCAATCAAGTCAATTATCATATTAGAGTACATTTGATTTCAAGAAATAGTTTTCATTTTTTATCTTTTAGATTTCATAAAGAAATAAAGAAAAATTGTGTAAAAACTATAAAATCTAGTCTTTATTTCCAATTTTCAGTATTTCCTTCATAAAATCCTGAAGATAAAAAAACTGAAAATTAAAATTAAAAATTGTTTTATGAAATCAAATGCACCCAGTAATTGATATGTGTTTTTTTATATAGTATGTTGTTCCATTTTCTAGGACAAGATGGCCTACCAAATATGCTCTAGTGAGCCTTTCAGTTATTAATAATTTTATCAATTATCAATTAATTAAAAGCAAATTGACAATATTCTAATACAATCCATACCATAAATGTGTCATCAATGTTGACCACAAAAGCATAATCTTTTGGAGGAATAGAGTACCATTGTTCATCCATGAATATTTGCAGGCCCCCAACTTGATCTTCATGAAGTATACTTAGGGATGTTGGATCACAGTGAGGCCTAGTTCCCAAAGTCAAATCAGGCTCTTGGCAAGGTGGATAGTAATTCAATCTCATTATAGAGTCATTTTCTTGATAAAAATCTCTGAAATATTGGCGTCCAACTCCTAAGCTCACTCCCAAAAGCTCCATTATCTCAAGGGAAAGATTGCTCATAACTTCACAATAGTCTTGGTAGAAAATCCTAGTAAATAGAAATAGAAATAAAAATTTTCTTTAATAAAAAAAGAAGAAAAGTAGGCATGGATGGGGCATTTATTTGCAAGACTTATAATTACTTATGTTAACAATTTATATTCAATAATGTTATTTGAACTCATAATATATGAGACGTGTGTCGACGCATTCTCATTTATTATTGGATGAGATATGAGACTCAAATTAAGTGGAGTTAATACCTCATCCAATAATAAATGAGAATATATGGATAGAGCGTATGTCCTACAAATTATGAGTGCAACCGTGCAAGTGACATTTTTCATTTAAATTATTTATTAAAAGTTGTTTGAGTATAATAATCAAATGAAAGAAAGAGAAAATACTATAAAAGTACATGAAGTTAACATTTTTAAAATGAATTTCAATCTTTTACAGTTTATTAGAAATGAATTATCTTACCCAAATTGTTTGAAATCTTCCCCCATAACACTAACAAAATATTCTTCCACAGTTTTGCAAGATTGATCTGCATAGTAACGGAAAGAAAGTGTTTCCTTCCAAGGAAGATTGGAGAAGAACCTTCCTACAAAGCTATCAGCATTCCCACAATGATCTCCAATCTTTCTGTGAGCTCTTCGCTTCTCTGACATTTTCATGCAAAAGAAATCGTCCATGATATTATGAGCTTTAGCTGTAAGCTCAATATCAACTCCATGATTGATAACATGAAAAAAAATCCATGTTTCTTGCATGCCTCATTCACTTTTGAGCAAGCAATTGAAATGGCTGCTTCTAGGTCTCCTGGAAAAAAGGCCTTCAAGTCAATTTGTGGAACTTGGAGTTCTGGTAACATTAGACATGGCTTCTCATGATTAGGCCATATAAACTTTGAGGGTATGTTAGGTTGATATGACAAAAGATGGATCAAAGATAGTTTTCTCCTTCCTCGTCATTTTCTTTTGGCTTTTGAGGTGAAAGAAGCATTAGTTGAGACATTGTTATGTTTTAACTGGGCAAGACAATTAACTACAATGTTTAATGATGTTTGGTGCCTATATATTAGAATTGCAGCTTGAACTTGCAAGAGTTGGCACTTGGAACTAGCTGTAGGAGTTATGGAGAGAGAAAGCAAAGGGAAGAGCTGTCATGCGATGGCAAAGAAAAGTGTAAATACTGTTTCACTATTTATAAATGGTTTTCAAACAGAGAAAACCATGAGTTATAATAGAATTAATAAATGTTCTATATCATTTTGAACTCAATTCTTTTTACTATTTTTTAGACTTTTTGTAGAATGATATTACACATCTAAAAATATATACATAAAATTCTTGACAAAGATCATGGTAATTGTTAAACAGAATAAAGTGGTATGTATAAACCCCCAAAATTATTTGAAAATAGCAAATATAATACATAATTTTAAATATAAAATTTTGATAAATTTTCTGCTTATTTAGCATTTTCTCTCTTTATAACACTAAAATAATAGCATTCAGTACATAAAGGTGTTGAAATAGATGAGCATACATCAAATTTAATTTTTGGCAATATTTATTAACATGCAATATTGTTAAAAAAATTTAGTAACATTTAAAAAATGTTGAAAATATAAACAATTTTACCAATATTTTATATAATTTAGTAACATATAAAAAATATTATTAAATCTCAATTATAGTTAATGCAAGAAGAGGTTTTGAAGAAGACAAGAAAAGAGACCAGTCTAATAGGTGAAATAAGGACTCTTAGAAGCACTACCAAAAAAGCGTTGCTTAGCAGAAGTTTTTTAATTAAATGATTTTGTTCTAAAAGCTTAATTAAATGATCTTAATTAAATGGATTGTTCTAAAACTTAATCATGCCTTGTTTTAAATAAATTTGGCTAGAATACATCAGGTTCATCTGTCATGATTGAGTGAGCAATAAGTTGGTGCTTCAATATGTTAAGTAGTATTTGAAAGCTTTTTTTTTTTTTAGATTATGAAAGGGAATGACTAATAATATAAGAAATGTAAAAGAAAAAACAAGTGATGAGTAGAGTGAAAGAGAGTGTATATTATCCTTGTTTAAATGTTTAACAATTTTAATAAGAGAATTAAAAAGAAATTATACTATTTTTTTTCTTAATTTCCCAATTTAGAGGCCAAAAAGATTAGGGCTTTCACTTCACTCTATTCCCAAAATCTTGCAAATAAGGGTCACTTACAAATTTAGCCTCATGTCTCCTTCCATTCGTCCCAAACATACCTTCTAGCAAAAGCAACAGATTAAGACTTATCTGCGATACATTGGAACATTGGATTCCTGTGTAATATTACATACGTATCATCTATTTATCCATTTACTGCATGTATCAGATTCTTCTCTACATTCAAGAACATGCAAATCAATCACATCTTGTGCTAATCCAGACACATTCATTGAGTTTTGAAGTTGCGCGCCACATTTCTAATAACATATATAAGGAACTCTAATCTTCTTACTCTTTGAACTCTATGGATATATATAAAATACAAACAGTCTCGCTCAACCAATTCCAGCCTGCAAACTTTTTTATTTTTATTGTTTTGGGATTTTCCCTTAAAGAGCTTGTGCCAGAGCTAGCAAAGATCGTGAACGGATGGACGTGTCAGAATAGAAATAGAAATATTAACCCAATGCAAACAGCACCTAATTAGCACGGGATCACATTAGGAGAGATACATCATATGTAACCATTGAGCTATGGTTCGCATCTGCAAATTATTGTTATTATTTATGCCTAATACCCCACCTTCATTAACTATTGCAAATGGACAAAATGGCTTTCGAAACATTGCTTTTAGCAGTTATTTTCAACCAGTGTTTTAAATTGTATACTTCATCACACTTTAATATTGCTACATGAGTATGACTCCAAATTATGAAATATATCCACAACATATATTATCGTATAAGGGTCGTAACAACTTACATTAGGACTGCAATGGACTCCTTTTCAAGTTGGATACATGCAATGGCATGAAATTAGGAATGCAAATGACTCCCTTTCGTATTGGTGATGACCGCAACTGCAATTTAAATCACTGAATGCATGAAATTGCAATACCAGCAGCTAGCTCAGGAAAGGGATTCCCAATATCCCAAGATGTTATCTTGTTTCACTTAAATCTAAAGGGTGAGACAAAACTCTGAAGTCTTAGTTATGAAGAGAGAGAAATTGAGAGGCTTTTGGATTATTCTTACTTGATTATTACTTCTGTAGCTTGTTTCTTCGTTAAAGATTCTCTTTTTGTCATCTTGTGAGATTTGTCCATGAGTTTCAAACTATATTTGAGATGGAGATCTCTTCGATTATAACTATTGATTTTAGTGGTAGATGTCCTAAGTTTATCTAAAAAAAAAAAGAGATTCATCTATGAAAAACGAGTTACAACTTCTAACTGACGTGATTTTTGTTCGTTTTGTCTTGACTCTTTCAATGATTTTGTTGTAAAGCACTGAATACTAGAGAATAATGGATATTGAGTCTTTAATCTCTTGCTCTTAAGAATTGATTTGAATTTAAATATAAGTAAAAGCCTATACATTTGGGTTCCAAATCCATATATAGGTGGACAAAAATTGAGTCATCTTATGAAGATATTACACATTATCTTATTAATTGCTCACCTCCACGATTCAAATTTTAACCTTTGTAATATCTTTACTCTTGGTGTGTTTGGTTAGGAAATAAAAAATAAGAGTAAAATTTCTTTGGATGAAATTACACATAAAATTCATTCAAGAATCTTTTTACCTTCATTTTTGTTTCCCAACCAAACATATTATTAATTTTCTCTTTTTAATGTATGTTAAAATAATATTTTAAAATAAACATTTGACTGTTTTAAGCGATGATTCTACTTTAAGTATATTAAAATAGTTTATATATTTTAATACAAGTTAACCAAATAAGTTAATCAAACATTTTTAAACTTCAATTATTGCTATTATTATTATTATTATTTGGTCAAGTTTAAATTTCAATTATATAAATAAATAAAGAAATTATGGGCTATATCCTTTTTGTTTTGGGTCGAAATTATGGGTCATCTCAAATAACTAGTAGTAGCTTACATAGAGCTTAGTTGGAACAACACTAGACTCGGCCTACAATATATTTTAGACCCACAATGTGCTAACCAATCCAAATGGGCCAAGCCAGTTCGAATTGACAACCCTAGTAACTAACCTTCAAAGGTGATAGCCAATGACCAAAAAAAAGGGATAGCCTAAAATGCTTATGCTATTTTGTAATTTTAAAAGCATTTATTTAAATTTAAGATCAAAACCGCAATTTGGTCAATATCCAGGATAAAGTAATTTATCAAAACTTGGAAGTTCACTCAAAATCTCTTATTATTCAAAATACATGTGGGACTTTTTGATTTTTAAACATACAAAATTAGGAAGGGTAGAATCAAACAGGCCTCTGAGTCATGGTTCCCTACATCATAAGGGTGTGTTTTGCTGTAAGAAAAAAAAATATTTTTTTTTGTTTTCATTTTCTATTTGTGTTTCTTGAAAATGATAATGAGTGATCATATGTAGATCTTTCTAATTTAATATAATTAACATAATGTAGTTATGCACTTCTAAAATTCACAAAATTTTAAGAACTTTAATCCGGAGACATTAAACTAGAAATGTACAAAGGACAGGTTGGACAAAACTCCAACTTGGCCTAATTTTTAAATAAGATTAATTTTTAGAACCAAAACTCAACCCAATAATGACCCGACTATGGATCAGGGTTGAACCGGGTCAACCCAACCTTCAAACAATATATAGAAATTTAGACATTATACATAGTAAAGTTATAAAGTTTTATAAGTAGGAAACAAAATTTAATAGATGTTTTATTATATATGCTTTAAAACAAATATTTCAATATAAAAATAACACTAGATTATGTAAAATATATTAATTGAACTAAAAAATCTCATAATTCTCCATAAATTATTATAAAAAAAACTTTTAAAGAATTATTTGACTTTAAGCCATGTTGAACCAACCTGATGCATTACCCATTCCTGACCCAAAAGGTGTATCAGGTCATTTTTCAAGACCTGAATCTAACCCAATGAGCTTCGAGCCAAACTGGGTTATGAACACCCTTCCTTTAAACTAAATGTTTTTAAAATTTCATGGGGACATTTAATTTGGTCCCTCAACCAAATCCCCATATAGTTTACTAACAAAATGAACAAGCTTCCGCCTATAATGCAATAATCGATCTGACTTCACCTTCTTTTTTTTTTATTTATGAACCAAGGGTATCCATCGTCAAAAGCAATAACTAATCCCTTGGAGGGGTAGAGTTCACATATGTTTTGCCTTTGGCTATGGAACTTTCTCCATACACACCACTAGGAATCGAACCCTTGACTAGATGCTTAAGAAACCCAGCTAACTACCAACTGTGTTAGGCCTCATGGTTTCTGAATTTGTCTCTCTTAGAAGCACATATGGAATGGGAAATTTCTTAAATTTATGCCGCTAAAATTCCTATGTATTAAATTATTAAGGTCTCACATCATGGATGATATACCTTTTGTTTCTAAGATAACTTTCATTTGCCATGTGGCTTTCATGAATTTAAACCCTCTTACAGGAAGAGCTATACAATAAAGTTTCCAAGCTGCCAATTTGTGGCAGCAAATCAAGATTTTCTGCACTAAAACAGAAATTGGATGAAAACTAAGAGGTTCCCACAGCCTAATTAAGTTATGATATTTAGAACACAGACTGTCCCTTCATTCTAATTTGTAGTCTAATTACATTTCTGCTTGGTTAGTATGTAATGTATCAAGTCAGCACACAAGGCTAAATTTCCCACGGCTAGAAAATTATCAAGAGTCTAAGCAGTGTAGTTCAAGTTACCATGCACCATATTTGTTCTATTTCCACAAAATAAAGCTAAAACACTTGATATAATTCACGTCTTTACCACCGTTGTTATTATTTTTTCAGTGATCCGAACAAAATTATGTTCACAAGTACAATGTCATTCTTGCAGCTTATAAATTTGATTGAATTTCTGCTTTAGCTCTGTGTTAGAGGATATAATTGGAATTAAAAAATAGTTAGAGGTGGTTAGATATTAGCAGCCAGAGACATTGATTTTTAGTGTACCAGTTAATTCAAATGTACATTTATTTGAGAACAGATATAATAATAGATTGTTACATTAATCAGCATATATAGGGTCTTAATCTCACTTGTATACATCATCTTTCTCATTTCTTGAATCTATAAAGAAATTTTTAGTTACTACCTATTTGTCTCTTATCACCATACATTTCAACACTTTGCATGCTCAAACTAATCACCATAAAATTATGGATTAAATATTTTTAATTCCCTGAACTTTAGGTTATAAATAATTTACATCCTGACTTTTCAAAACATATATTGCAACACCATGAACTTTGCAAACTATGCAAAGTAATCCCTAGCATAATTTTAATAACTAATAAATGTATAATTTATATGCACTTAACTTTCTAATATTTCTAATTTATGCAATTCGGCACATTGTCTATGACTTCTTTTGTGCAATTAATCCACTGATTATTTTTATTGTGTACAATTCGATACCCGGCTATAACTTAAAATTTTACACAATTTGAAAAGTTTAGGGTATAAACTAGAATGTAAACTACATACACATTATCTAAAATTCAAAGTGTAAAATGTATTCAATCCTAAAATTATTAGGTTGCAAAAGAAAGTTGACACTTTGATGACACCACCGTCTTAAACATATCATCACTAGATGGATTGCTTCCATTGTCAACATTGTCTGTGTCAATTAGTAATTTATGATTTTGGCCAATTAGTCGAATACATTTTCAATTAAATAATTAAATTAGTTCTTGTCATGATTCAAATGAATTTCCTGTGTTTTGAAAGACACAAAATGTACGGTCTTAGTTTTTACTGAAAGTGCAACATACCAGCACACACCATACATAACTGGTTGAAAGTTGAAGACAACTGCGCACTAGACCGATATTACAAATATACATACTTCATTCCCTTAAACTTGACAGATACTATATCCATTCTCAATTAAGTGTCAATTTACATGAACTGACACAATACAAATTTAATGTATCTAATTATAATTGTACCTAGATACATTGAATTTTTAATGTTTTAGTTTGTCCAAATGGACAATCAAATAGTTGAAAACGGAGGTAGTAGATATTAAAGTTCAATTTGGCACCTCGATCGCTAGTTAGTTGTATTGTCTTGTAGTTGCAGCCACCTTTGGAAAGTATCAAGAGTTCAATTCCTTGGTCAGCCCTATAATGCCTCTGCGTAAATTCATAAAAAGTTGGCCATCTAAATTCTAGATATTTTCTCGGATTCTCCTTGTTGACAAGTTCTTTAACTTGGATGAGTAACAACTTGGTCTGATCTTGCGCTTAAAAAGAAAGCAAGTGATTTTCATGGCAGTCTTTTTATTCACAACAGCTCTATGCAAGCACCTTTTATAAGTTCCATTCGATAGAGCCTAAAAAATAAAATAAATCAGAACTCAATATCATTTCAAGAATATTAATTGTACAAGATTCAGCAAGGTAAGCCATGCAGAATATAGTTAGTTAAAATGTCAATTCAACTCAATTAGCTGGTGCCTTTAGTTTCAAAAAACAATTTTCATATACTTTTATTTTCAATATTTCTGTTTTTTAAACCTTGTGAAAAAAATGCCAAAAATTATAATAATTATAAAATTCTGTATTCAGTTTTTATTTTTAAGTTTCATTATTTCTTTCATAAAATTCTGAAAACAGAAAAAATTGAAAATCAAAATTGAAAATTATTTTTTGAAACAAAAAGTTAGTGTTCTATGTTGTTTCCTTATTCTAAGAACATTCTGGCCCTACCAAACATTATATTAGCCTTTCTATTATCAAATGTGTGTCAATTATATATCATCCAAAAATCAAGTTAAGAACATTATTCTAATACGATTCATATCATAAATGTGTTGTTAACTTAACAATGAAGGCATCTTCTTTTTGGAGGATCTGAGTACCATTGTTCATCCACAAACACTTGTAGGCCCCCAACTTGATCTTCATGCAATATGGTTAATGAAATATGGTCACAATGAAGTCCAATTCCTAAAGTCAAATCAGGTTTTCAACATGGTGGATAGTAAGTCAGTCTCATTAAAGAATCATTTTTTTCATAAAAATCTCGAAAGTATTTGGCAACCTCTAATTAGTTCAGTCCTAGAAGTTCCATATGATCTCAAAAGCGACATTATTCATGGCTTCACAGTAGTTCTCATACAGAACCCTAGGAATTTCAAAGATAATAAATAATAAACATCTTCTTTATTTTTAAAAAAATAAAAGCAACCATATATTACGTGCATTATTTATTTTGCCTTTTTTTGTTTGCGGGCAGGGGGGGCGAGAGTAACCTATCGCAGTAACGCATACTATTTATTTTATAACAAAAGCTTTAATTTGCATGTAAAAGAAACATTTTTTTTTCTTCTGAAATTAAAGGAAAAACCACCATTCTAACTTACCCAAACTGTCGAAAATCTTCACCCATAACATTAACAAAATATTTCTCCACAGTTTTGCTGGACTTATCCGAAGAGTAAAGGAAAGCAGGTATCTCTTTCCAAGGAAGTTTGGAGGAGAACATTCATATACAGCTGTTGGTGTATCAATGATAATTGGGTAAATTACACTCACCTCCCTCGAGGTTTGCTGAATATAACAAACACCCCTCTCTTTTCAAACTTTACAGCACAGATCCCTAAGGTTTGTAAAAGCATGCACTGACCTCTTCTAATAACAGTTACCGCTAGTACTGTTAAATAGGTCATGTCTTTTAATAGCATAGATCTAAAAATTGAGGACTGTTATAATTGTAAAAAGACCATAATGTTATTCTTTTACTAAACAATGAAAATATGATCCTCACTTGCACAATATTAAGAATACGGGAGCAGGAGTATGTTTTAGTCACAACGTACAATTGGGGGGAAGAGGATTGTATTTTCATTGTTTAGTAAAAGAAGGATGTTGTGGTCTTTTTACAATTATAATAGTCCTTAATATTTACATCTATGCTATTAAAAGACATGATCTATTTAATGGCACTAACAATCACTGTTAACAGGGGAGGTCAGTGTAGGTTTTTACAAATTTTAGGGATTTGTGTTGCAAAATTTGAAAATAAAAAGGGTGTTTGTAACATTTCAGTAAACTTTGAGAAATATGAGTGTAATTTATCCATGATAATTTGTAAGTGTTCTATGAGCTCTCTAGTTCTCCTGCAACGTCATACCCATAAATTCGTTCGTAAGATTATGAGCTCTAGCTATGAGTTCATGGTCAACTCCGTGGTTGACAACATGAAAAAAGTCGTGCTTCTTGCATGCCTCGTTCAGTTTTGAGCAAATATTTGATATGTATTGTTTGTGGATCTCCGGAGTGAAAGGCTTCCAAGTCAATTTGTGGTACTTGAAGTTGTGGCAGCATTAAAAATGGCTTCTCATCATCTAGCGACGTGAATTGGGAGGGTATGTTACATTGAAATGACATAAAAGACGAATCAAAGATCGAAGCTTTTCTCCGTTTTCTGTGTCATTTTCTTTGGTTCTTGAGGTGAAAAAAGAAGCACTGATTGATGAGCCATTACAGTTTGAAGTGCACAATATCGCTCAGTGGCTAATGTTTTGTTATATATTTGGTGCTAACTACAACGTTTTGCAATATGGGTGCCTATATATATATACGTACAACAGTGGCGATTACTAGGAACACGCAATGATGTGGCAGTATGAGCCATTGGGAGGTAGGAAAGGAAAAGGGTATCTTATCTAAGGATTGACAAAGATAATTTGGAAGGTAAATAAAGGTATTGAAGGTCTGGAATGAACAGACGAATCTTAATATTTTCAGAGTCTGAAAAGTCAATCAACAATTAAGTTTTTAATTAGTAGTATTACTCCATATTAATATGTATTCGAAAGAAAACTGCATAAAAAAATACTAGAAAAAAGGGGAAAATATACGTAGATTCGTTTTTCTTTGTTTGGTGGTGATAGGTTCTGTTTTCTATTAAAGAATAACTAATACATTACGGGGAATGCTATGGAACCCAAATAAAAATTTGGGTTTTAAAACGCTTACCTATATGGATCAATAAAAAATCTCTATATATTTATAACAAATACATATAAATATTTTTAATCAAAATTTAATTTTTTAAGATAGTATTTAAAGAAATTAAGTTTATAAAATGAATTATCATTTTTTGTATAATATAAATCTTTTCTTTAAAAATCATATTATTACACTTTTATCTATTCTATATCTGAAACATATATTTCTATCCATAAACAATTAAGATAAGTTGCATTTTAATTTTTTAAAGATCTTTTTTGTTGTTGCTAATTCTAGATTTTTTTACATTTATAATTTTATTTTATTTACTAAAACAACATTGATCAAAATAGATATTTGTATTTTTTCAAAATATTTATATATATTTAAGTTTTATTATTACTATATTAAGAGAATAAATTATTGATAATAATAATAATAATTTATAATAATTATTTTTTAAAAATAAAATTTAAATATTTTCTCAACTATTAATTTCAAAATTTTAATATATATAATTTTAATAATGAAATAACAAAATTCTTCCCGTTGCCGTTTTCAAAATTCATCTTTATATATCAAACTAGTACATAGATGAGTTTTTTTTATAAAATATATATACTAATTAAAAATAATAGTTTGTAATTAAGATTTTAATATGGAATATGAAAGTTTTATGAAATAAATATGATGTTAATGTAAAAATGTGTATATGCTTACATATAAAAAATTACAGATTCAACCAATTAAATTTTGATATCAGCAAAAATGACTCTTATAAATTTTATCTCAAAAATCACGTATATTTCACCATATTCATTGAATAATATATAAAACATTTTACTGATAATAAATCACATTAATCCCATATGAAATAACTTAAAGAATAATAATAAAAATACAAAATAAAATCATTATAAAAATGAAAAGTATAATTTTTGAGAGTGATTATGTTTTTAATTTTTTCATTTAATAACTCACTATTAATTGTGTAGTTCATTTTATAAGAATATTTGATTATTTTGATTGAATTGTGCAACTAAACAAACTTTATTTATCTCTCCTCTCATCTCTTTTCTTCAATTACATAGTAAAGTGATTCAAAGAAAATTATTAGAAAACCTTTTAGTTAAATTTATAGTAAAATTTTTTTATAAAGACATTTTATATAACAATTCATTATAAAAATTAAATTTATTTTAATTCAATATTAAATCTAATTACTTGCACTAATAATTAAGTGATGTTTGGATATGCCTAATAAAATTAATTCATTTCTTCCCTCCCTCCCCTTTCTTCAACTTTGTAAAAAGTAATCCTATATATCAGCCCGATAATTTAGTGGTAGAACTTGAACAAAAAGTTTTAGGGCCAAGGAGTTTTACGTTATCATATAAATTAATTGATGGTAACTAAATTAAAAATAACATTATATTACATATAAATTTTAAAGTAAATAACAAACATAACAAATATTAATGTATATTTAGATCATTTGCGAGAAAAAAACTTCAATAATCAGTTATAAATAAGTTTTTTATATTTGGTTATTTGAAAATCAATTTTATGTTTGAATGTATTAACTAAAAGTGATTTCTCCCATGAAAGAAAATTTTATCCACGAAGAAACCCAACAGCAGCTTAAATATAATTTTAAAGCAGTGTTTTCAATTTTGTACTGTACAAAATAATTACTCTTATATAATAAATTACTAAAATGTAATAAATACTTATACATATATTTGATACTTAATATTATTTTCACAAAAACATTAACATTTTCAAATAATTCATTTTTATTTATTATTGAAAGTTTCAAAAATATACTTTCACCTACAAGTGAATTTTAAGACTTTTCTTTTTCTTATCATCCATTCAAACATTTTATGCAAATACCAAAAATTATTTCAATACAACTTTTATTGAAAAAGTTTCATTTTCAAACATACATCTATATCAAGTTACATAATTAGATTTAATAAGAGCTTATTATATATATAAAATTATCTTATGCGCTAATTAATAAATCAGGCTAACATAAAGCAAATGCTAACGAGTTAACCATAATCTTTGACCCGCCTAAAAGGATTGCTACTCATTTGCATTTGTTTTACTTAATTAATTAACCAATGAACCTAAAAGGACTCGCATTGGCAAGCCACACTGACCTATTTAACAATCTTATGAGTCAGGTCTTGCTGATTGTGAGTCAAGCCGATAGCCTATCGATCACACTCCTAAAAAACTAAAATAAACTATACCTTAATCTATTTTCAAGTTTTTCATCAACTCTCAATTACCTATTTTTTATTACTTCTAACCAAAATAAATTTCATAAATAGTTAAATGGTGTGGTGGTAACTCATCTTATCACTTAACTATGTGATCAAGGATTCGATCCGAAATTAGTTACTGTATTGATGACGAATACATTGATTTTTATATTAAATGCGAGTATTATTGATATTAACAATTTAGAATATACTTACAATTTTAAGAATTTAACATGTCCCTGTATCCCTATTACGTAATCGTACCATGGCTCATGCCTATGATTTATAGTTTACTAATTAGATGCAAGTAATATAGTTGTTAAGCACATTTACTATTTTACTAACTCTTCAAAGCGAGTTATGAATGATTGATTCTAATAAATAACCCAAAACACTATGTACAAATTAAATGGCTTTCTTGTATTTTATGGGTCATAACTGCTAAGAAAAACATAAATTAAGGATATATTTATTAATTTAGATTTTCAAAAGGAAGAAAAGACTTATAATATAAGATTTTAAGATTTACATTATATGTCATTTGCCTCTGAATTTCAAACTCACACATTCCGAGTTTACAAGAAAGGACATGTAACAATCAAGTAATCAGTTTTCATCCAAAAACCTGTCATGTATCAATAATTATATGAGCAGAGTCTTGAAGCATGAGCATGAGGCATGCCATCATTACATATTGCAGCACACTAAAAAACAAGTTAACAAGCATATATCTATACACACTTTGGGAAATCCAAAATCAATTATAACCCCGCCCACCCCCAACAAAAACAAACAAACAAAATTATTGTTACCTTTCACGTTATTTGCTTTTAAGTCATTAAAATAATAAATTCTAGGTTGGAAAAATTTATTATTTTCTATCACAATTACTTTTGAAAAAACTATCACACATGAATAATTTTACTTTGAATTACTTTTAGAAAAACTAAAATCAATTCAACAAACGCAAAACTAAACACACTAATAACCCTTTCTCTTAACATAAGCCAAATATATCATTTAGTATATGCAAATAACAACTAAGCTCTCAAAATTGAACAAGGTAGGTTTTTTTTCCCCCAAAGAATACAGAAGTATGATATTCAATTTCTAGTCTTGTCTCAGCATCAAAATATTGTACAACAAGATGTTTTTACAGTAAACAAGGTATACTTCTTATGTTACCTCGTTTCAAATGGGTGAGAATGGTGTAAACAAATTAAATGAATTGGAAGTAAAAAAACAATGATGTGGGAATGAGATGATGTTGGAGGCAAATATAGAAAAAGCATTGACCCTATCCCTCCTTATACATTTGATCCATCATTGACACTGCAATTGAAATGGCCAAAGCCAGAAAAGGGGAAGGAGAGAGAATAGGGAAAAGCGGAGAAGAAAAAGAGAATACCATTCTGTACTTACGACCAAATTATTAGGTTTATTCATGTAGCTTACAGTTCCAAAGATAGGGATGATTGAACTTCACGTATTTGATCCAGTAAGAGTGTAAGACCGATACTTTGTCATGGTAATCTCTAACCGGGGCTTCATGTTGCCATTGTAGTGTACAACTACAGCATTCTCGATCTCAGATCGATCTACGCTAGGATTATAACCCAAACCGAGTACATGCCATGATTTAGTAGTGGATGCGTGAGCCCATAGAATGTCATTAGCCCTAGAGGTAATGTCCCAAGCTTCCACAGCTACCCCTCTTCATTTGTAGAATTAGACAGAAAAAGGAAATGGTCAATGAAAGATCTTTTGTAATCATATGTTTGTGTGAGAATGCAAACCAAAGCTGTGTTCAAATGCTCACCATATTCTACCACTTGTGATACATGCCAGTGATATCCTTCCTTTTCCACTCCTTTAGATCAAATACGTTCATCTTGTATGCCCAGCTTCAAGCATTTGGATTGAAGTTTCTTGCAATATGCAGATTTGAAAAGTTAAGATACTTGTCAAATCTGTGAAAGCTCACACCACAAGTTTCAACTGCAACATTTACTTTCCCTTGGAGATTCACAGCCCATAGTCTAGTCAAATCCTTCTGTATAACAATGTCATCATCAAGAAAAAGGATTTTATCCAATTTTGGAGGACCATTGAGAGATATTTGGGGTTCCTGTGCTTCAAATTAGAAGCACCAGAAGAGAGTGAGTTTGGATGGCTTGCCTTGAAATAATAATCTTTCATTGTGGCGGATTCAAGCTGTCGCAAAACTGAGCAGTAGGATGAGTTCAACCACTTAAAATCATCGACGTTTTCAACATGGATTGTGGCTTTTCCGGGAGGGTTCAGCAGAAACCACATGTTCATCGCTCCAAAATTTAGTTTATCAATAACAAGGTGAAAAACATGCTTTGAAGGATCCTGTGATGCCGAAGACAAGAAAGTAAAGACAATGAAGGCTATTCTTAATAATATAATTGATAAAACCATAGATATTCTGCACATGAACAATAGGTGGGAAGCCTATTGGCTATTGTCAAGGCACAAATTATTTGCTATTTTTTAAAGGCAATAATGCATATGAAGGAAACATGGGGAGAAATTGGCATGGTAACTAGACAATTAGCTCACCTTTGCATTCATAATAGTTGAGTTTACAACAACAGATACAGCCAAGACATTGTCTGAAAACAGTGCATAGTGATAAAAGTCAGGATTCTTCGAGTTCTCACTCCAAGGTAACTTTCTCTTCTCAGGAGGAAGGAGATAGTAATCTATGGTAAGGCACATTGATAAGCAATGAATTCCATTTGGTATGGTATTTGCAGCCAACTGACTGAGGAATGTGCTCTGTTTCTTCAAGCTCCTAACTTGATCATCAGCTGTTTGTAGCATTGCCCTTAGTTTCCCAGTAACCAACTTGCAGTCATACAATTGCACTCTTGCTTTTGACAGTACTTGACCTATATCCTTTATTTTTTCATGTGCACTAAAGATGAATAGACACTCAATTAGTTAACACAGCAAATTCACACAAAGGCACACAAAAACAGCTATATATGCTTCTAAGGAAATTGCGCCCAGCTGTGGCTTTCTACCTGTGATTTAGATCTGTATCAGAAGTATCGCCTAAAGCATGTTGATTCTCTTTAAGCCTAGATTGTGGTTCTTGGAACAATTTTAGCTTGTTCTTTATCTTTACAATACTCAAATATACTCTAGCCATAATGGTCTGGTCCAACATCAACCAAATAGTAGAATCAACATATTCATTCTCAATTTCTTTCCTCCAAATGTTGTATTTACCCAGAACATCTGACTCGACCGATTTTGAGCGTTCAATAGTTGCATTTTCAAGTTTTACAGTTACTTCATCATTCAGGTTTACCAGATCATCAGCTTGTTTTTCCCTCCTTTTCTTTATTAACTGCTGCAGAAAATATTTATAAGGAACAAAAAGAAATTATTTCTATCATTTTTTTGCAAAATATAAACCACTCCCGAGTAAAAATAATATTTCTATCATTATTATTATTTTTAAAACTAACACCATTATTATATCAATAGTTTTTCTAGGTCAAGTCCAATTCCAATTCCAAAGATGAAGGAAAAGATAGGAAGAGAATATTGATGGCAAAAAAATGTTAATGAAGAGGAAGGAAAGCTTAGTACTACTAAGTTCACTTTATATAGTGTTAAAGAACTAAAAAAAAGATCAAAATATAAAAAAAATTAAAAAATTTTGCAAGTGTGGTGTGGTTATAAGCTGCAAAAAAAAAAAAAAAAAGATGAAGAAGAAATACTTTATATTGTTCAACTATATTAATGTAACACTGTTGTGTGTGAAGTGTGATTATAGCTTATGGATGGTCGATGATAAGAATTGAACTGTATTATTATGAACAATGCTTTATGCAATTAAAGAGGGGAAAAAATACAAGTATTTGTATTAATTTTCCAGTACTGTAATGTTATATTAATTTTGTGGATTTTATGTGTGAAAAAAATAATAAGTATTAGTAAGTTTATATTTGTTCTATTTCCTCCACTCATTAAAATCATGGATAATGAAAATTAAATCAGCAGATATTTTTTTGAAGAATTTGCAAGACTTAAATTTGTCACCAAACAATTTCATGACAACTTGTTGGATATACTCTTTTTTTCAATAATTAGAAAATGCTTGAGAAGAGAGAGAAGCATAAATGCATGAAGTGTTGAAACCAAATCATTAATATGAAAAACTAAACAACCAAAACAACATGAAGAAAGCAAACAAAACATCAAACCACCACATCCAAAAATAAGAATGTAAAACCAGCCTTAGGAGCATGTATCCCATGTGTATGACCTATAATGCTTTCATCATGTTCGCGTGTGATTTTGAAAGCGAACACGAAACCAAAGAAACATGGCCTCCACCAAGATAAACACACACAAATCGAAGAGGCACTCCAACCAACCCCATCAAAAAACAATTTCGGTTCTTAGCTTACATTCTTGCTAGATCGAACCACTTCGATGCCAGCAGAAAAATGGGGATATAGCTTCTCTAAAAGACTAAGACTGCCATCTTGAACCCAAACCAAAACAGTGAACAACACACAAAAGGAGAGATACCAAAAAGCTTAGGCCGAGGAAACTCGACGGTGCCTGACATTCAACACTTGGGGTCAAAGATAGACATCGAATAAAACCAAACATCCAGTAGAAAAATGACCTAGTCCTCATTTCCAATAGTCCAACAAAAACGAACATACAAAATATCAAAGAGCCAGCACAAAAAAGGCCATAACCCATAACAAAATGAGGTGCGATATCTTCATCCCTACAACTAGATCCATGCCCTTCAACAACCAAAACGACCCACTACACCCGTGAAACTCAAGGCTTGCCCCCGACGACCCTTAACCATAACCCCACCACCAGAACCCATCCCAACACTTCAACCACCAACCTCGATAAACAAAACCCCATTTGCATCAAAGTCGAGACTTCTTGCTAAATAGCATAGTGTCGAAATGGCAGAACCCTGGAGTGCTGATTCTGCTCAACTTGTTGGATATATCTTGAAAGTGGAGAAACAAAGAGATTATTTTTTATTCTCATTACAAGAGATTCCTCCATGTGCATAAGCTCACAATTGCTCAATTAAAGTGTATTGATCCTGCTACCAAGAGAGGAGATGAGATTCTGTATTTTAGCCAACACTACCGTTGACTTTCAAATTGAAATTAAGTTGTGTATATATAGTCTTATATAAAATATTTGGTTGTATTGAGAATTTTATAACTAAGTCAATTAATTATAGATGATATCAAATCATCTAATCCATTATCCATCGGCTTTCATTCTTCCAACTTCAACCCACTTTCAGTCATCTCCTTCTTTAGCCGAACATAAATGGATTATAAACTTTTTTTTATGTCAACTACTTCAGCTCTTGAGTAAATGCTTTTCATTTGAAACCCCAAACTCGTCCCTAATAAATGTTTGAACTATAAATTAGTCCTTCAAAATTTAATTTTTGGAGTTCTCTATTTTTTTAGAAAAGAAGACATTTTAGTCCTTATGTTAACTAGTAATTTTAACACAGTATGTGTCTGGTTGCAAGGTAAAAGTAAAGATAAATTTTTCATGGATGAGTTTTATATATAATTTTACATATGAGATTAAACAATGAAAATTTTAATTTATCTTCATGTGCTCCATTAAATTGGTGGTGCAACTGCATTAAACTCTATGATAGCACAAAAAAATAATCTTGTTTTTTTCCTTGAAATATGTGAAAATGAAAAAGGAATTAGACAACAAAGAATGTTAGGATTTGACAACATGTGAGCGTGGTTAGTAAAGAAAACTATCAAAATGTGATTATTTTGATGCAAGAGCAAAAAGTCATTTTGAAACTTAATAAAGGGTCACATCAACAATTTAACGGAGAACATGTTTTTTTTTTTTCACTAAGTGTAGAATTGATAAATTAATTTGGAGAATAACGTGTCTCCATTTGTCCACAGCAATATTTTGAGGGATAAGTTTGTTAAATGCATATTCTAAATTACTTATATAGACCAATAGTTAGACCTTAGGACAAAAAGCATAATATTGAAAAAAAAGGTTAAAACCAACAGCTTTTCTTAGATGAATTAAAAAAAATGATCTATATTTATCACTACTAGAAACTTGGGAAATACAGACAGGTTTTACAGATGAATTTTTTTCCTTCTATGATACAAACGGATTTATAGATGGATAAACAAAAACATGGAAAAAATTTGTAAATTCCTCTGTAATTGTTGGTGCAAAACTGTTACAGACGAATAATGAAATAGTTATTTTTTTTAACAAAATATCAATACGGATTTACAAATAGATTTTTATTTGAATTATTAATTTAAAATCACATGTAAGCAGTTTGTAATAAGTATTCACATTAATGTGCCTAACATCGTCCATAGGTTCATATAGCATGAATGATGCTCCCCAAAAAAAAAAATAGCATGAATGAGATCAAGTCATAATCATTTCATCATAATTTCAACTGTCTAGTGTGCTGTCCTGATTTTCAATCTTAAAGAAAATTATGGACCAGCTACTAAACCTCATCAAAATAGAGTCAAACTATTTTTCAGAGTTAGTACAACATGTCTATGAGACCCTATAAAAATTTCAAAAGAATATAAGATTTCTACTTATATTAATAAAATTCTACAAATTTGGAGGTCAGAAACTACTTAGTGTCAGCTAACAACTAGATTTTTCTATCCTATCAAATGAACCTGTAAACCCCTACAAAAATTCAATATTGGGATTAACACCCTATAAATATTTAGCTCAAAATTCGATCATTTGGTATGGTAACAAAATTAGACAAATTCGGTGCTTTAGAGTGGATTGTGTAGGCAGAAACCTTGACCTGTTTGGTTTTCAAAATTTTTAAAATATCAGAAGTGATTAAAATGACTCAATAAAATTTCTGGAAACACTTCCATGTGCTAGCTTTATTATATAAAATTTTTAGCTCAAGATAAGGCCTCTAAATTAATAAGAAAAATCATGTAAGTTGAGCTGCTTGCTTGAAATCCGAGTTTCAGCAACATAGTTCACAACATGTTTTGCGAAAAATGGTTTTCTAACATCATCCAATCACTCTACCAAATTAAATACATCAATATCTATGTATTATCAATCAATAAAATCACAAATTCCAACCTCAATCAATCAGGAAATTTCAAAATAAATTTTGAAAGGAAAGAGGATAAATAAAGCCTTACTTGGCTCTTGCAAATCTAACTCTTGTTCATGGCTTCCCTTCACGAGTTCTCTATCCAATTTTTGATCCAAACATCTCTCCTCCTCTAAGGCAGCAAGAACAACTGCCACAATCTTAATGGCAAAGTGGGGTTAGGGTTCTCTATAAGGAATTGATGTATAAATTACAAGAGGTAGTATAACTTGTGCTTTGATCTTGGAAGTTTGATGTTGTAACTTAGGACACTAGTTAGATTTTGGTGTTTCAGGAAGAAGAAAATGGAGACGGCTAAAGAAGGGAGCTTGGCCAAAAATGGAGTAGAGAAAATGTCAAAGTGTATCTTATGAATTTGTAATAATATACATGATAATTTCAATTATAGAAATGGTTTTTCTTAAGGATAAATATATGTTTTTTTGTGAGCATCCTATCGGTCTTTAGAAAAGACAATGGTGTGGCTTCTTCCAAGCCACACTCTTGTCTCGTTAGGTGTTCCATTTATACTGCAAGTCTCATATAGTATCTGAGAAACTATACATCATAATTTAATCGAATGGGTAAAATACCGTATCCGTAAAATACATATTACCTGAAATTAAATTTCAGCTCTAAAATTCTCATTTCTAATCTTTCCTAACCTTAGTCCTATATTTTCTTAGTTTCAAGCATCTCATGGCCCCCGATTCTAGGGTTTCGGTGGTCCCTATGGCCTTGTGAGGCGTACACATTCATTATTCACTCTTTTTTTTTGTTTATCATCATCAAACCATTCTTATCTCAACTAACCCTATTAGAATGGTGGAATTCTTATTAATAAGGTCTAAATAATTTTTTAAAAATAAATTTTGGGGTGTTACAATATATATAATTATTAATGATGAAATTATCATATTTTAGCAATATTAGTCATATATATCAACTAAAATATCTTTTTTTTTTTATCATAAGTTATAATTATAAGTTTTTTCATGTGATAAAAAGTATCTTTTTTTAATCATAAGTTATAATTATAAGTTTTTTATTTGATAAAAAGGTATTTTATTCAACTAATGTGTTAAATATTATCAAAATATTATAATTTTTTATTAATAATTATGTATGTATTCTATGTTATCTTTTTTTTGTCACTTAAATTAATGAACTAGTATTTACAGGGGAGGTTAGTGTAATTTTAGTGAACCTCAGTTAATTTTATAAAATAGAAGAGTACTAAGTGTAATTACACTAAACCTCAGGAAGGTGAGTATAAATTACTTTAATTTCAAGCATTAAAATGATTATTTTATTTCAAATTTGACAAAGAGCACCCTGAAGGTAAACAAATTATAAAATAATATATCCAATATTCATAGCTAAAAAGTTGATGCAAATATGAGAAAATAGTCCCGCTCCAGAATTTAAGAGTTTTGTGAATGAATACTGTTATTTTTCATAAACTTTTATTGGGTAAATAAGAGATTGATTTTGATGCGCTCACAACATGAAAGAGTTTTTGTTATAATTCAATTATATGCTCTTATTTATGAAACTTTGAAAGTAATAAGTAGTTGAGTTAAATACTTTCATTGATATATCAATATATGGTTGAATATTATTTATGTAAAAAAATTTATACTAACAGTGCATATAAATTGAATGTGGTAAATTAATATTTCTAGAAGTAATTTGTATATTTTTCTTTGGAGATTTTCAAATGATATCAGATTTTTTATTTCAATAAAATTTAGTGGTATATATGTCAACTTAATTATTAAGTTTCTGCATTATTGTTCTAAGAAAAATTACTGCAGATTTTTTCGATAAACTTTTTTTTTTCGTAAAGGTTAATATATTTTAAAACATAAAACTAAAATTTATAGTAGATTTGTTTCTTAAAATACGCATTAAATATAGTTTAGAAATCTGCAATAATTCTGTTCACAACAACATAAAAGGGGCTGCACTAATTCTTGAAACTGTATTGTCTTTTACTTTTTCATCAATAATTGAGATTGTCAGATATATAGTAAGTTACCTGTGAGTTGCAATTTATTTTCCCCCCACGCTCCTATTTTCCATCAATCCTATACTCTCTAGCTTACGAGCATCTTTTAGCTTTGTTTCTATTGCATTTGATCTCATTCATCATATCACAACTTCTTGTGCTCTCTTTAGTTTAATTTCTTGCCTGGAATAGCAATCATGAAATAAAGGAAGATCTTAATGTAGGGTCGTCCTAATCGAAATACTAAGGTTGGACCTTTCAACTGTTATGTCGTAGTTCACACAAACTAGAAAAAGAAAAATTAAAATGGTTTCAAAAAGTAATATAGCTTAAGCTAAAACTGCTAGCTTTTAGCAAAAATTTTATAAACCCAGTTCAACTAAGAATGAATTTTACAGGGTCGAAGCTTCAAATTTAGATAAGTATTCAAAAAGGGGAGGAGACGCATCTGAAGGAGAAAAATGTAGAACTGGAGTTGTTGTTGCAGAGTATGATCCGTCATTACATTCATAGTTATCTAGAGTATCATGAATACATAGATATATCAGAGTGCAGCGGGAGTATGGTGGAGGATAGTGAAGAAGAAAAAAGTGAAATAGAAAGTGAGTTAGAAAATTTTGAAGAAAATAATGAGTGAAATAATTGATCCAACAAATAAGTTACATGATATAGAAGAAGAAAATAATGAAGAGAGTTCACGTAGAAAATTAGTATTGATGAAGAAATATTTGAAACTATGAGAAACAAAGATTTAGACGTAGAAAAGAAAGATATAATAAAAGAACAAACATTTAATGGAAAAATGAATTATTAAAGAAAAAGAAAGAGTCATATTATACAGCAACTAGAAGAGAAAACCCCACAGATATAAAGGAGGTCAAAAGAAAAACGAAAATACCATTAATAAGTGAACAAATGATTAAACAATAAATAAAGAAAATAAAAAACGAAGATCAAATGAGATTCTTATAGCTTGCAGGAACACAAGTTTTAGTAAAAGCAGAATTCCAAAAGAATATAGATACCCATTTAGAAATTTACATAGCAGATGATAGAATAATTTATCCTGGAGAAAAATGAATAATAGCAAAAATAAAAGGAAATTTAATATGTCAAAAACTCATAGATAGTTACAGTAATGCCAGATTTTACTATTAAGCCAGATTTTACTATTAAGTTTAACAGATAATAATGTAACAAAATCCTTAGTGTTGTATTGGAAATTAGATAGAATAGATTTCGAACCAGGAAGTAAATTAAAGTTACGACTGTAGAAGTTAAAAATCGATTAATGATATCAAATAAACATAGCATAAGAGGAAAAAGAAAATTAGAAGGATTAGTAGTACAAACCCCTTTTGATAAGATAGCAGAACCACTAGAAGAAATTATTGAAGATTTATTAGAAGATATAGATAGAAAACCAGTAAGACAGTTATCTATAATAACTCAAAGATTTAATAAACCAACAGCAGAAAGTTCTAGTAGAGAAATTACACCAGCAATAAAATCAATAGATCAATATCATATTTTAGGAGAAATGAATAATAAGATAATCCCAATATTAATTGATACCGGAGCAGGAAATAATTATATAGGAAAAAATCATATAGTAAATGATGAAATAATACCAGAATATGAAACTTATTTAGATATCAATAATAATAATAGACGTAAGAAAGAAGGGAAAGCTAGGAAGATAACAAAAATAAATGGCAAAGAAATAAATATAGGATATAATATAACAAATCCCCCAAATGAATGTTTAGTAGGAACTAAGTTTTTAGCTAAGTATAAAGGAAAATAAGTCCAAATAAGTTAGAATTAATAATAGGAGAAGAAAGAATAACAATTCCAAGAGAAAGAAACGATATTAATGAACTCAGGAATCTATATCTTTCTTAAGGTAAAATGTGAAGGTTATTTACATAGATATTATACACCATATATAGACACAGGAGCAGAAATAAATGTAGCTAAACAAAATTGTTTACCAAACGAGAAATGGAAAAAGATTACACCACCAAAGAAAGTATATCAGAAATTAATTATTATGCGGAAGATATAATAGTTGAAGCATGGAAAAAGCCATTTAAGATTAGAAAAATATTTATCAATATAATCTTAAGACAAAAGATATGATATTGGGAATGCCTTTTATTAGAGATTATTTACCTCATGAGTTAGATGGAAAATACTTAACAATTACTACCCCTTGTAAGACGAAAGTTAAATTATTGATAGCTCAAAATTGTAAAAAGAAGAACACGCCGTGGATAAAAGGAAACTGGAATAAATTATAGGCAAAAGCTAGAAAAAGAAGAGAAAGTTATCCCAAACGGAATAGCAAATATAGAAGCCAAGATAGAGGAAATAAAAATGGAAGATTTAGAAGGCGAAAATACTTTAGAAAAATGGCACTTACATAAGACAGTAGCAAAAATAGAATTAATAAATGAAGAAGATATAGTATTTAAGAAACCAATGAAATATAAGCCTGAAGATTTAAAAGAATTTGATATGCACATAAAAGAATTACTAGAAAAAGGTATGATAGAAAAAAGTAGATCAAAACAGAGTTAGTCCAGCATTCATAGTAGTAATAGTGAAGAAAAGAGAGGTAAATCTAGAATGGTAATAGATTATTGAGAATTAAACAAGCAAACAAAAACAATGAATTACCCAATACCAAAATAGGATGTTACTTATACAAAAATTAAAAGGATATTATTGGTTTAGTAAATTTGATTGTAAATGAGGATTGCACCATATCAAGTTAACAGAAGATAGGAGACTATAAAAAATCGTCCAGGAGAATATAAAAAATTTATGGTTGACAATGTGAAACACCCAAATATTCAAATTTATATAGATGACATAATTGTTTTTACAAAAACAAGAGAAGAACATGAAAAAATCATTAATTGGTTATTCAAAAGAATAAAACCAAGAGGAATAATCTTAGGAAAAGCAAAAGGAATTATGTATCAAAATCAAATAGAATTCTAAGGAGTAAAATTAGATAAAGAAGGAATCAATAAGCAAGAACAAATCATTGAAAAAACAATACAGAAAAAAAAGAAATAAAAAAAGGATTTACAAAGTTTTTTAGGATTAATAAATCAAGTCAGAGATTATATACCTCATTTGTCAGAAAAACTAATGCAATTCCAATATAAGTTAAAGAAAAATAAAGTTTTTGAATGGAATTCAGAAGATAAAGAAATGAGAGAACAAATAGCACAAGAAATAAATTTTTTACCAAAACTAAGATTTCCAAAACCAGAAGAATGAAAAAAAAATGGATAATTGAAACAGATGCTAGTGGAAAAAGGCTATGGATCAGTATTAAAATACCTAAGTCAAGAAGAGAAAGAAATTATATTAAATATAACTCAGGAACATCTAAAAATCACGAGGTTAATGGGGAAATTAATAAAAAGGAACTATTATCATTGTATAGAGCATTATTGTATTATGAACAAATTATCATTGGAACAAAACTCTTAGTCAGAATTGATATCACTCAAGTTAGATATTGGTTAACTAACAAACTTGCAGATTCAGTCACCACCAAGGCAATAAGGAGAATGGTAACAAATATTTTATTATTTGAAATTGAAATTGAGGTAATTAGTACTAATAATAATTCTATTGCAAACTACCTCTCAAGATACTCAGAATAAGTTATTGAAAGCTATCATGCTTCAATTGCAAAGCATGAATGCAAACTTACAAAGCCAAGGGGCAGAGATAGGGGTTATTTGCTTTCAATTTTTAATTTTCAGTTTCCAATTTTTCATAATTTGTAAAAGGAAAATTAAAAAAATTAAAAACTGAAATTTATAGTTTTCAGAATTTTCAGTTTTTCCTTCACAAATTCTGAAATACTAAAAAATTAAAAATTGAAATCAAATATTCCCAAGCTTTAAAGCAGAGCTAAAGAAAGGAAAAATGCCTGAGCTAAATAGTCAACAGAGAGGGCTAGAGCTTATCCGCAAGGAAGAGATAGAGTCAAACTCCTAATGAGGAAACTCATAAAGAGGAAAACCAGGCCAAGCTGAAAGCAAAGTTATTATGTGATTAAAATCACAATGCTGCAGGAACAGTTAAACCCACAAATTTTAACCAAATTTATCCAGAAAAACCAAGATACAGACAAAAGCCAGCCTCTATACCACCACGGTTAGTAACCTATACACAAGGCCTTGCTAACCAATATAAGAAAAGTTAAAATCACATTTCACAAAAATGTTTAGTCAATCTGAACCAAGTTATTGATTTTCTATACACCAAACAAGTACAAGACCCTGAGTTATTCAAGAAAAAGATGGGATATACTACCCAATCCTTAGATAAAATAAATTAATCCATGCCTGGAACAAATCCAAAGTTAATTGCTACAGCTTATAGTCATGAATTACTAAATGTAGCCTATCCTAAAGATGGAGCAGAGTCAGAAGCTATCCCTGAAGTAAGAAACGCAGTGAAAACTTATTTGGGGATTACTTAGAGTATGTAAGATTTTATGCAGCCCCAGCAGAAGTTACTTTTGATGAAGTCTTAGCCGTCTTAGCCCAGATCCTAGTTATAAAGATTGGAAGCACCAGAGACATGATTATTCCAAACAGTTATCAAGAACAGCCGGGAATTCCAATTGAAGAGTTATCAGACTTTGTCAGAGAAAAAGGAGTAATTAATTTAAAATTTATCTTTGAAGAATTATTTAGTATATACGGTCAAGAGAATCCAGTCTGGCTGTATTATTCAAGAGACCAAGTTATGATTTATTAAATGTCAAGGGCAACTAAACCAGGAGCCATGGAAGAAATTAGAAATTGGCTCGGTACAGCTCAGCAAAGCAGAAGATAAGATTCCAAAGAAAAAGTAATGATAATAATGTAGACACGTAGCTAAGTCTCTTTTTTAATTATTGAAAAATGATGTAAGCAATGACGTTTGTAAATCAATAATGTAAACCCTTTAGCTATTATAAATAGCATAGCCTAGGCATTCAGAAGGCATCACAATTTTTTTAATGTAACCCCTTCATATAATAACTATTTAAATTAAAAAAATGTATTATTTATGATATCCTACAATTGTTGAGTGAAAATAAATTTATTTTCATTTTTATAAAAATCTATCAAATATATGAAATGAAAGTGAATCAAACAATTGAAAAAAATAATCCATTTCCATTTTTATGAAAACCTTTTATATGTTATCATTGTTATTAGAACTTATGTTGTTGATTTATACTTGGTTACATTAGTAATTAGCTAAAAATGATAAATTTTAAAAAATAAATAACGAAGCAATTCTAAGAGCAAAATAGCCCAATGCTATTAAGGCCAATAAATTTTTTTTTATAGCTTTTACTTTTCTATTCTTCTAAGAAATTGGCTGAAATTGGAGCAATAAAATATAAAAAGATTGTAATTAACCATAAAAAAATTGTTTGACCCAAATCAGCTTACAACTCACTCACAAAAAGGATTTCAAATCACATAATAAAATCAGTACAATAGTTATGTTAAGCACATCAACAATTACCATAAAAGAATCATATTATAAAGCATATAGAAAAGGATAATAACAAAAATAGAACATTTATAGAAAGAAAACAAAATAAAACATATAAGAAGGAAATGAATTCGTTGTCACACATCTTTGCAAGTATTGAAATCGTAGTGTGTTATAATTTCTTATGGCAAGTGAAGACAAATACATGAACATCCTTCCATTTTCTCATGTGTAGATATAAATAAATGTTTTGAGACTCAAGATATGAACAATTAAAGGAGGAGTTAATGCTCACTTTAATTCCTGATATCTATTATTATAATATTTTAGAGTCATTTCATAGAAAGTATTACAACTGTCTTTCATACAGAGCTTTAGGGTACACGTGTCATTCATATAGTGATTTAGGGTCCACTTTTCTAAACATTTGTGTCTACAGGTTTTTTCACTTAATTTACAATTAAATTATTAATTATTAATAAAATCAAATCTGCTATCATTAAAGATTACATGAATCAATAAAATTAGAATCATTAAGATATATTCATGGATTACAAATCATTAAAATTATGATTTACAATTAAAATTAAGAATCATTGAAAAATGGATTAGATATAAATTTATTGGGGTGATTAAAATATTAATGGGATCATTACAACAAAAAATCGTGTGATATGAAAAAAAATAAAAAAAAGGAGAATGCCTTAATCAAATCAATAAAAAATTCTCCATTATAACAAAAAATTGTGTGATATAACAAAAAAAAAGGAGAATGCCTTGATCAGATCAACAAAAATGTCTCCTATTTGCTGTGCGACTATGGCGTGCAAGATCTTTTAAGGGCAAATCTTTCTATTTTATTTTTTATCCATTGTTATTAGATTTGATTTTGTTATATCCATGAGATTCTTTAATCTGTCATGTAACCGTAACATTGGATAAACCAAGACATGACCACTATTATTGCTCATTGAATCCCTATATATATATATAATCACCAATTTAGGTGTAAAGTAAAAATTTATTAATTGCATTTGGATCACACTACTAATAATTAACAAGTCTAGCAAACTGACAAACAGATTCATTTGACTAAAATAAAAGGTAGTAAACCAATTTGTGATTATCTATTCTAATTTGTCTAATACTTAATGAAGAATTTCGTTAAGCTGATCATAGAAAATAGATGAATTTGTCTTAGGTTTTTACAGAGGAGCATTTTTTTCTATCAATCTATTTCAAATTGAAATGAAAGCAAGCATTTATCATTTCTAAAATTAAACAAAATAAATAGCCACCTCTAAAAATACAAGACGTCTTCTGTGACTTGCGTATCAGTAAAAATAATAAACCTAGTTTTTCACTTTTTTTTTGGAGTGAGACATTCATTTATACAATAATATATATCAATTGAAAAATATACACAATATTATATACTATATGCAAATTATATTATTATTATTATATTATTGTTATAATTATAGATTATAAATCTATTATCTATTATACTAATATTTCAGACTCATTTCATGGAAACTATTATACGTATCATTGATATAGTGATTTAGGCTCCACCTTTCTTAATCTTTATGTCTAAATTTTTTTAAAAAACTTAGTTTACAATTTACTTATTAATTATTTTTATATGAAATAAAATCAAATGTTACTATCATTAAAAATTACAATTTGCACTAAGAAAGAACTCATGTCAATCTAATTATGACTTATAATTAAATTAAGAACTATTAATAGCCTCACATTATGAAGGTAATATAAAAAATTATAAAGGAAATATTTCAAAATAAATAAGCTTTAAAATTAGTATTTTTTTCTAAAGAAAACGGGCATGCCAATTTGTTAACGAATTACTAATTGATTGATTTTGATATGATAATAATTCAAAATTCAATTTATGCCAAATTTATTGTTAATCAAATATTTAACACATTATAATACAAATATGATAATTTATTTTTAATCAAATATGATAACAATTGATATAATACTAATATTTAAGACCCATTACATAAAAAAAATTTCATGCATTATTCATAGAAAAATTATACTCTGTCATTTCATAATCTTAATACTTAAAGTAAGTTTTTGAATTCAGTTTACCTTCTAATTATCAATTATTTTTTCTAACAATACTTTATATCTGTCTACCATTAATAAAAGTAATATAAAAAATAAAAATAAAATAAACAAAATTATAATTCAATATATTATACCAAGAAAATTATATATATAATTATAGTATTAATGATAATAAAGCTATTATATGTATGTTGCATTAGTAGTATTTGTTATTATAGATATTTATATTTTAAAGTTCAAAATATTCTTAATTGTTTTAATAAACCCATAAATATCAATAAGGATTCAAATCTTCACGTGGAATGAGGAATGGGGACCCATGACGGGAATGTGGATGAGAATGGAGGCAAAATTCTAAATGAGGATGGGATTAGGGGAAAATTTTCTAACTTCAAATTTAAAACTTATAAAAACCATAATAAAAAATTATCTATCTACCTATATCACTATATTCTATTTAATTTTTTACAATTTGCATATTCCAATCTATTAATTCCATAATTTTTTCATACTAATTTTTTTGAAAAAACACCTTTAATTTTTCAACACTAAAATATTTTTAAAAAATTAATTCCACAGTTTACACTTCTTTGATAGTGATACTAAATATTTATTAATTTTAAACATTAAATAATTATATTACTTTTTAATTCAAAATAATATTATAATTGATATACTACTCTAATAATTGAGATTATATAAATTAGAATTATATTTTTTTCACTAATTATTACTCATTAATTATAACGTATATTTTAAAATTGATATTTTAATTTATCAAAAAGATATACAAGGAAAAGATGTATAATTGAAATCGTATAAATTAAATTTATTCATTATTTTTAATTAGAAAATATATTTTTATAAATTAAATATTTTAATTTACTAAAAAGATATAAACGGCTATGGATGATAAAAAAAAATTGAAAGTGGATACATGCAGGAATTACCCACAATGGGAAAAGGGAGTTGAGACATATTTTATCTTCATAGGGACAATCGATGGTGCTAAGTCCCCGTTTGTTAAACGGAATAGCGACGGAGATAACACACCTTCATTTTTTTAATTATTTTTATTGTATTTGCATTATGTATGCATTTTAATTTTAATTTAGATTATGTTTCATTAATAATATTTGTTATTATGGATATTTATTTTTAAAATTATAAAATATTTTTAAGTTTTTCTTTTTTTGAAATTTGTTAATAAACCCTAGAATATCATGGGATTCAAAATTTCTACGGGAAATGAGAAATACGGACCCATAAGAGAAATGAGGATGGGGATGAGAGGTAAAATTCTAAACAATGACGGGAGGCATGGAACATATCCCTTTCTCATGGATACTTATTGTCGTCCCTAAAAATAGTTCATGATATAGTAAAATTATTCATTTATTCTCTTTCTGTATTCAACAATTTCAACTTTCTAAATGTGTAAAATTTTCATAAAATAAGCTTTTTATTGTTAGTTGTAGGTCATCTATCGAGATTTTTTTAAGCTTATAAACATTATATTCAAAATAAGATATAAAATAAAATGACATATTTATATTTTGTCCACTTATTTAATTATTTAAATATTAACTTACTTTTAAGATAAATTTATATACTCAATTTTCAGTAAGATATATTTAAATAAATTGTCATTTATTTTCGATAATGATCAACAAACTATTTTTTATTATCTCCCCGTGCGTCGTACGGGTCCAACGACTAGTTTCATATATGAGTCATTTTAGTCCTCCATTTTTAAAATGAATTAATTTAGTCCCTCATATTTTACAAACGTGAATCAAATTTAGTCCCTTTATTAATATCTGTTAAATCACCATTAGTTAAGCAAAATGTCTGGTGGGGATAGTGTTCATCTTGAGGGAGACAGGGCTCGATTTGTCTATGTCAAGACTTGGACGGGGGCAGAGAGGAAATAGAGCTCGGCTAATAGGAAATAGAACCGGCCAATATCCTTCTCCCATTTGGCCGAGCTCTATTTTTTATCAGCAAAAATAATAAATTATTTATTTATTTTAGTGTATGATTAAATATAATAAAATATTAGGGACAAAATTTACCCCCAAAAAAATTAGGGACAAAATATACACACATATTTTCTTAACAAAATTATCAAATTGTAGTGACACATAACCCCCTACACTTTTATACATGGATCCAACCGAGCTCTAAAGTGGACAGTGCTCACCTACCCACCACCTCGACCAACACATCTGTCTTTCTTTTATATGCACCGTCTTTGGCATTTGAACACTTTTGTATATTTTAATTTTTCCCGCCTCGGTTTTCCAAAATAATAATACACCGCAGCTCACGCATGCTGATTTGAAAATTTATGAGGACCTCGATCGGAGGTCTAAAACAAACAAAATGAAAGGCGATGGTCCTCTCTTGACCATGGTTTAAAAAGACCATAGTCATGTACCCAAATATTTTAAAAATACAAACATATTATCTTTAAATTTTAAACATTTTTGTTGCTATATATATATTCTCCTTTTCTGAAAAATGGCTTAACTGCTGAAAATATACGAAAATTGTCTCATTTCAAAACGTAAGAACTTTTGCAAATGGATAGATACGTGATTGCATGCCTATCAGTCCATAGTTTTAAAATTTAATATGAATTTTTTTTAAAATAAGTCAATTTAAATATATAATTAGTATTGAAAAATAATATTAAACTTTGTTGTATAATTTTACATGTAGTAATAGAATTTCTTAATTTTGGTCGTGATGTTGGAAGTTATTCAAATATGTGTGTTGTCTAAAAAAAAAATCATACAATTTAGAGATATCCATTAATCACGAGAACTTCTCTATATGAACCACTAAATACTTAAGAGCCGCAATATCTACCAATTATGTTAGGCTTCGTGGGTAAACAACCATCTTTATATATTGTATTTACTGTATGGTATTTAATGTATATAAGTTATTTCTGAAAGTAAATAAATAATAGCTTATTCTTAGAGAAAATGGTGCACAAGTTTTTTTTTTTTTTTTTTAACTATTTTTGGTAAAGATACTTTAAACAAAAGTTGTGACAATGAATAAAAATTAGATATACTAATTTATGAGAATGTTATAAAAAATTTTCTTTAACTATCCTACATACAATGAAATTATCTCGGTTATTTTAATCTAAGTTTACTTTTTAATCTACATTGTCTTTGCTTTTAGAAGATACACAGGGCAGGATCAATTCACCATAAAATTCAGCAATGCTACACAGCCCGATTTCAAACCCCGAATTGGAGTGACCGACACAATGGGCAGTACATTTAGATTAGTTCAACTACCACGTCACTTTTAGTTTAAAATTATTATATTAATTAATTAATATTTA
>JAVHNL010000404.1:0-50000 GCA_031216105.1 Dalbergia cultrata | reverse complement strand
AAAATTAAAAAATATCATAAATTATAGTATCCAAACATATTCTCAGTACATACAACATGTCACATGACCTTATAATGTAGCACCAATTTTAAAGAAGTTCAAATTAGCTTTTAAAATTGTTAAATATATAAAAAAATATTCTTAAAATTTTCTAAATTTATCGCAAACGTCCCTAATTCTCAAATTTCTTATCTCTCCCTTGTAAACTTTAAATGTTTAATTTTTCTTAAATATATTAATTTCTTTCACATTTCACACTCTACTAGACTAGGTTAATTTTTTTCGACGTGTAAACTAGATCTTTCTTGCATAGAATAATTGGAAGAGATATAAAATGAGATAATGGTTGTTTTTTCTTTTTGAGGAAATGAGATAATGGTTTAGTTGGTTGAAAAATAAAAATTGGCATTAAAAATACAAATGGATTAAGCTGAAAATTATATGACGTGATTTTCTTTTTCTTGATATTATATGATGTGATTTATATCCACACATGCACGGGTCCCTATACCATTAACATAGAACTGCAACAGTCCTGCACACCACAGCACACAGTCATGGTGAAGGATTAACGTTACTCCTCTCCCAAGTATTATAGGCTTTTCATTAGTAATATAACATTTTCTAAATTTACAAATTTATCCTTCTATTACTGCCACCATCACCCACTGGCTTCATCTCTTCCACCTCCACCTGCAACACAATGCATTCCAACGAAGTACCAGCGTCAATCTCTCTTTAATGCCTTCCAGCAACCTGCAAATCGCCTTTCTTGCCAATTCTCTCACCAGCTATCAACAATGGTGGAGCACTAAAAGACCTGATTTTGAAACTCCTCTTTTTCCGGTCATCCTTTCTTCATCCCTCTTTCTCCATCCAGTATTCGCCTGCCCCTCTCTATTCTCCGGCAAACTTTCAATACCACCACCCAGTCCCAAATCACAGCATCTAAGAGCACCACCAAGCAGATTACAGATTCTATTGACTCAATTTGTTTTATAAACTTTCACTCATTTACAACCTTATATATTAGAAGTTGTTATTTTTATTATTGGATAAAATTAGTTTCATTGTTCTATGTGATTAAAAAAAAAAATACAAAATGGATGCCAAAGCTCCTAATTTTGCAACAAAACGTGACACAAGTTCCTCGCATCCCTCGTTATGTTCTTCTAGGGAGGAGCAGAGGTTGTGCGTGGGGGTGAGTGTGTGAAGTTGGGGTGGGAAACAGTGGTGTACGGGTGGAACAATGGCGTAGACAACACATGAGCAGTGACAGCTAGGCAATAGAGCCATTAGAGAAGGCGTAGATGGTTAGTGCCAGTACAAGTGATCAGTGGTGAAGAGGCAGTTGACTGAAAAATGCCTTGAGAAGAAGAGGATAATGAAGCAGAAGTAAATTATTGAAAATGAAAAGTAGGGAATTAGAAATGGGTTAATTTTGTGAATTTTTGAGAGAGGAGTAATGTTGGCCCTTATGGTCTCGTACCATCATATGTGGGGACGAAATTTATTGGTCCTTCCCTAGTTGGGATCGTTAGTCACCCTTTCAATACTGTCAGATATAGTATTAAAATAAATGAATTGGATAAGGTTTGAGGGAAAAAATATAAAAATCAAATATTAAAAATTAAATAAATTTGTGAATTTCCAAATTTAACCTTCTTCTCTCCTTCGTCAACCCCAGCCCTCCAACCATCACCCACCGCGGGTAACTAGTCACCTCACATCCACCCTACCAGAGACTATTCGTTCTATCACCACCAACTGTCACTGGCAAGAGCCCTTACACTATTGTTCAACTAGAGCTCCAATACAGTTGCCTCCCTTGAATTGCCCCATTTTGCACCACCTCCTCCTTTCTTGTCAAGCTCTCATTTTTGTTTGGTTGATTGTATTGAAACACAAAATGCACAAGATTCAAGCGACTGTTTCTTAATTATTTTCTAGTTTTTCCATTCCAAGCAGCTCATAGATAGATTTGCTGTGAATTTGCCCTCAGAAAAACAAAATATTGATGAAATTGGCACCTCTTTTGATAGGTTAAAGACCGGAACTTGTTTGGTAAAGAAAAGAAAGACTGATAAAAAATACTATGGCAAATCATATCGGTTAGCCATTTGCCATATATTACCATGATTAAGCATTGCGATTGTAGATGTATGTTGGTTTAGAAATATGGCTACTTTGTACTATGGGCAGCATCTCGTTCCTCAAGATGCTTCAGTTTCAAACTTTTATGTCAACTCTAGTCGACTGGCCGAGCACTGGTTTATGGGTGACCATGGCTTTGCAAAGATAGCAGTTGGATTGGAAGTATGTGGAAGGGTCTGAAAGTACGTGGACTGCGAGTGGGGGGCCGCTGCCGGGAAGAAGAGAAAAGGTTGGAAAAAAATAAAAAATTACAATGAGGTTAAGTTCGTAATTCCACATATGTTTTGGGGTGGATTAACGTTGGTCACCGTCTAGGGACGGGACCAATGAATTCTGTCCCGTGTGGGTGTTACTGTCGCACGTCGTTGATAGTTTCTTGGTGTAGGTAACAATAAATGGAGGTTGTGACTCGTGAGAAACCGCGTCTTCATATTTGCTTCGTCCTCATGCTCTCATTTTTCCATCCGTTCCCATTACCTTTCAGCTTAGCTTCTTTTGCATAGGATCTTATTCATCATATAGTATATATATCACTACTTGTCCACTCTTCTGTTTCTTGCCTTTGCCTCCACCAGCGATCATGAAATAAAGGCAAATCATAATTTAGGGTCATCCTAATCGAAATACAAAGGTATGGATCTTTCATAACTGTTGTAGTTTTATACAAATTTTCAAATAAGGTATCTAAAGGTGATATATATAGCTTAAAAAAGCTTCATAAACCCATTTCACCTTATGGAGTGAACTTTGCAGGGCCGAAGCTTCAGAATACGGTGAAAATTCAAAAAGGGGAAGAGAAGGTGATGGGGAGAAGCATATGGGGTAGAAAAATGTAGAGCCGGAGTTGTTAATTTGTCTTGGATTGAAGGTATGATCATCCATTGGTACTAAGTGCTAACTGTGTGTTGTTTTTATTGGAACCCATGCCTGAGATGAATACGTAAATAATTACATCATATTTGGTATCTCGAGTTTGGTTAACTAATTTTGATACAGTTAGATCATTCCTTTAAAGCTCATTTGTACATGTTCATGATATACTATGTAAATTAAAATTTTTATTTTAATTAATTTTATTTTCTTTCTTGCCTTTTTCAATAATTATATTTTATATTTGTATCTTTAAATGTTTTGCAACCTGAAAAGAATTCGCATCTGCTTCATACATATAGGTTTGAAGTAAGATTATGCATGATTAAATAATAAAATTTTAAAAATAATTAACAAATTTCAGAGATATTCTATAATGTATACCTGTTAAAAATAAGATTATATTTATATCAGTACTTAAATAATTTCACATTATTTCAAATATAGTAATTAAATTTAAAAATGTTATAATTTATCACTAGTTTTTAAAGAATTATGTATGTGACATTTTGGCTTTGACTCCGGTGGAGTCCATCCAAAATAGGACCAAATTCAATTTTCAAATCCCAAGTCTAATCTAGCACAGAAATTTTCATTTTCATGTCGAAATATATTGTGGTACTAGTTGAATATTTGAACACATGAAAAATGTTACTTTGGATAAGGTGATATTCTTCACTCATCCCCTTCACTCCTTCTTACTTTAGACTTTATAATTTATACAGGGATTATAAAAAAATAACACATACAAGGATATATCGGGACGACCAAAAACCTTTTATCTAAAATTAAAATACTAAAGATGCATTGAATATTTTTTATGTTATAAACTAAAAGTATAAAAATATCAAGGATAAAAGACATAAATCACCTTTGATATTTGCCTAAATTATATTCCAATGTATTCTTTCTCAAGATTGTATTTTATCCCATTGAATTTAAATAATTAATAAAATTATTTTGAATGTAATATTTTTATATAGTATATCATGAAAAAATAGAATTCAAAATGTTAAAAGATTTAAAACAAATATAAGATTATGTATAAATATAATTTTATACTTGACTAAATTGCTGATAAATTTATCTCTAATAAAAAAAAATTCTCTACGAAAATGATAAATTTATAAAAATTAAAACAAATAATATTTAATATTAGTTATTTAATATTAAATTATAAAATCAATTAATATTTATTGTAATTATATAAAATTATGGGGAAACGCTTTATTGGACTTGCTATTGAGTTTGATCTCATGGACCCAAGTTAGGTTGCTATTGTTGCGAATTCCATTCCTATTGTGTTAAAAAAAAAAATGGCAATCTCATGCACAAAGATGTCCAAGTGGGCCAGCCCAACTCGTCATGGGTCGGGTCACCATGGGTCATGAGTCAAAAAGGAAAAAAAACCGAGCTTGCATGCTTTCATAGTGAGCTAGAAAAGTGTTAACCCGACTGGGTTAATGGGTTGAATCACCAAGAAAATAAAACATAAGAAAACTAAAATCCTTAACCAACATTAAAACTTGATGAGTAAAATATAATCCCCTCCCTTGAGAGAAAACTTTATCACACTTCATTCCCTCTATTTCTAAACTATACACTCCTCCCTATATATATATATATACACGTTTGCAATTGAACCGGGTCACGTGAACCGGTGGGTTGGCAATTATTGGAAATTGCAAAACTCAAAAATGCAACCTGTTGGACTCGAACCCAACACCAGCCGGGAAGGATGAGCACTCCCCACCACTAGGCTGCTCATGTTGATATGTTATTTTGGGTAAATAATTATATATATTGTATAATTATCATATTTTTATATATTTATTTAATTAAATCTGATTCAACCGTTTGAATCAGTGAACCACCGGTTGAACCAATGACCCGGTACCTCAATCGAGTTGATCGCCGACCCGATTTTTAAAACTATGCTTGAGAGATAATATTTCTACACTTCCCTTCCCTTTATTTCTAAAACATACACTATGCTCCCTTATAAATTTAAGATAAGAAGCAATTTAATCTATTTTTAAATTTGTTATATTAATTCTTTGATTTCTCATGCTTATTATTTTATTGTTGACTAAAATACTCTTTATTAATTTATACATATTACTTTTTATAAAATAAAATATATGTTATTTGTAATAATATAAATATTCAGTTACATATATTAATTTTAAATTGTTAGTTATTAAGAAAAGAAATAAGTAGAAGTAAAAATATTTAATAGTAACAATAATTTCTCCATTTCTTTTTTCCTTTGCGATCGGTGAGCGTAGCCATTCAGTTTTGAGAGCTATTAAGAATGCATTAGTCAAGGGTTTAAGTGTTTAACAACTGGTGTTGAGAGGGTGTTAATATTCCATCTTCAATAATTTTTTTCCTCATGGAGCCAAATGTTCCTTCAGTATCATCATAGCAATTTGAATATTCCTTTGAGAAGTAACCTTCAAATTATCTATTTGGGATCCAGTAAGCTTTCCTTTAAAACCTACTTTTTAATCATCAAGGCATTCAAAACAAGTACAGTATAGTTTGCATTTGAATGGGTGGGAGCGGTACAATAGAGTTGAATGCCTTGACTTTTATTGAATGAGTAATGAGGTGGTTCTGGACTTCCACCGAAATAGCAAAATAAATCCTAACGATTTTACAAAATTAAATCAACCAAACAGATTTGCATTCAAAACATAATTGACTAATTCAAACTAGTTAAGGTGCCGTGATATGCCCCTGCAAGATCAAGTTCCCCTCGAGAACTTGCATCTTGGATCCTAAGTCTTCAAATTTTGAATGAGGAAGAGGCTTAATCATCATATCCGTTAAAATTGGTCCTTGATTGAGACATGCTTGATTAAAAGATGACCAACTTGGACTTGTTCTCTCACAAAGTGAAAACCAAGGGAAACGTGCTTCATCCCTGAATGTAGAACAAGAATTGAACATAAATATGTTGCACCAATATTATCACAAAGGAGAGTAGGCGTATGGGATTGAGGAACCTGCAATTCACTGAGGTTGTCAGAAACCGCGTCTTCCTTGTTTCGTCCCTATGCTCTCATTTTTTCCATCCGTTCCCATCTTTCAGCTTTTAGCTTCTTTTGCACAGGATCTCATTCATCATATTGCATATCACTACTTGTCCACTCTTCAGTTTCTTGCCTTTGCCTCCACCAGCGATCATGAAATAAAGGCAAACCATAACTTAGGGTCATCATAATCGAAATACAAAGATTTGGATATTTCATAACTGTTGTAGTTTTATACAAATTTTAAAAGAAGAAAAGTAATATAGCTTAAAAAAAGTGTCATAAACCCATTTCACCTTATAGAATGAACTTTGCAGGGCCGAAGCGTCAGAATACTGTGAAAATTCAAAAAGGGGAAGAGAATGTGAGGGGGAGAAGCATATGGGGTAGAAAAATGTAGAACCGGAGTTGTTAATTTGTCTCGGATTGAAGGTATGATCCATCACATCCATCGGTGCTAAGTGCTAACTGTGTGTTGTTTTTAGTGGAACCCATGCCGAGATGAAATACGTAAATAATTACATGATATTTTGTATCTCTTGAGTTTGGTTAACTAATTTTGATACATTAGATCATTCCTTCAAAGCTCATTTGTACATGTTCATGATATACCGTGTAAATTAAAATTTTTATTTTAATTAATTTTATTTTCTTTCTTGCCTTTTTCAATACTTATATTTTATATTAGTATCTTTAAATGTTTTGCAACCTGAAAAGGATTCTCATCTGCCTCATATATATAGGTTTGAAGTAACATTATGCATGATTAAATCATAAAATTTTAAAAATAATTAACAAATTTGAAAGATATTCTATAATATATACCTGTTAAAAACAAAATTATATTTATATCAATACTTCAATAATTTAATATTATTTTTTGGTAAATAGTTTCATATTATTTAAAATATAGTAATCAAATTTAAAAATGTTATAAGTTATCACTAGTTTTTAAAGAATTATGTATGTGACGTTTAGCTTTGACTCCCATGGAGTCCATCCAAAATAGTACCAAATTCAATTTTCAAAATCCGAATCTAATGTAGCACAGAAGTTTTCACTTTCATGTCGAAATAGACGGTTGGACTAGTTGAGTATTTGAGCACATGAAAAATGTTATTTCGGATAGGGATAAATACATTTTATCCCATGAATTTTAGATTATGTGCAATTTATCCCTTAACTTTCAAAATGTGTATCGTGACACTTAGAATTTTTCAAATTGTGCAAAATACTCCTAATAAAATTTTGGCAACTAATAAAGGTAAGATTTTTGTGCAATTAACCCCCTAAAGTTTTTGTCTGCGAATACTATATGCAATTAAACCCCTTATTTTTTTATTTTGTGCAATCCAACATCCTATTATAACTTAAATTTTTTGGGGGGTTTTTTTTAACAGTTTGAAAAGTAGGGATTTTTTTTTGCACAATTTGGAAAGTTTAGGGTGTCGTAATGCACGTTTTGAAAAGTCGGAGTTTAAATTGCATATTACCTAAAATTTATGGGAGTGAAATGCATTTAACCCTTTTGGATATGATGATATTCCTCACTCCCCCATTCAGTACTCCTTCTTACTTTGGACTTTATAATTTATAGAATGATTATCAAAAAATAACATATCCAAGGAAGTATTGGCACGACCAAAAACCTCTTATCAAAAATTAAAATAAATACTACAGATGCATTGAATATTTTTTATGTTATAAGATAAAAGTATAAAGGATAAATGACACAAATCACCTTTGATATTTGCCTAAATTATATATTCCAGTGTATTCTTTCTCAAAATTGTATTTTATCCCATTAATTTAAATGATAAATAAAATTATTTAAATGTAATATTTTAATATAGTATATCATGAAAAAATAGAAGCAAAAATGTTAAAAGATTTAAAATAAATATAATATTATAAATATATATAATTTTATATTTGATTAAATTTTTCTCTACAAAAAAAAATCTCTACCAAAATAATGATAGATTTATAAAAATTAAAGTAAATAATGAATTATATTCAATATTAAATATTTAATATTAAATTATAAAAAATTAATTAATATTGATCATAATTATATAAAATTATGGTGGAATGCTTTATTGGACATGCTATTGAGTTTGATCTCATGGACCTAAGCTAGGTTGCTATTGTCGTGAATTCCATTCCTATTGTGTAAAAAAAGAAAAGGCAATCCCACAAGTAGAGATGTCCAAGTGAGCCAGCCCAGCCCGTCGCGGGTTTGTTCACCATGGGTCATGGGTCAAAATATAAAAAAATGAGCTGTCATGCTTTCATAATGAGCTAGAAAAAGATCAAACCATTGAGTTATCAATGGGTTAAATGGGTTGGCTCATCAAGAAAATAAAACATAAAAAAAAATAAATTAAATTCTTAACTAACATTGAAACTTCATGAGTAAAAAAAAAAATACAATCCCCTGCCTTGAAAGAAAACTTCATTCCCCTCTATTTCTAAAATATACACTCCGCCCTTCTATATATAATTATAATAATAACTATTCTCTTAAGAGATAGTATTTCTACACTCCCATTCCATTTATTTCTAAAACACACATTATCCTCCCCTATAAATTTAAGATGCAATTTAATCCATATTTTAATTCTTTATATTAATTATTCGATTTCTCATGCTTATTATTTTATTGTTGAATAAAATACTCTTTATTAATTTATACATATAAATTTTTTATAAAATAAAATATATTTGATTTATAACAATATAAATATTGAGTTATATATATTAATTTTAAATTATTATTTATATTAAGAAAATAAATAAGTAGAAGAATAGTAACAATAATATGAGAGCTATTAGGTAAAAATAATTAATAGTAACAATAATTTCTTCATTTCTTTGTTTCATTGTGTCTATAACCTTTGCCATTCAGTTTTGAGAGCTATTAAGAATGCATTAGTCAAGGGTTTCAGTGTTTAACAATTGGTGTTGAGAGGGTGCTAATCTTCCATCTTCAATAATTTTTTTTCCTCTCATGGAGCCAAATGTTCCTTCAATTTCATTGTAGTAATTTGAATATTTATCACAACCCAATTTGAATCGTGATCAGCACGTGAGGAATCTATCCTCACTAAGTCTCGTGATCACTGAGTCGTACTATATGCATGCTTTCATAAAAGAAAGTATAGCAATGCTAATAATTTTTGAATAACTCGTTCCATACATCATCTAAAAAAGCTATAGCTATGATACAAAATAGTACTAAGTTACTTTAGAACCATGAAAGTTAATATCATTTTAGATGCAAAAAGAATCATGATAAATCAAAAAGCTATATCATGCATGGTTTGAGACCTTGCTCGCACTACCATTGGAGCACTCTACCAAAAGACAAAACACTTTACAGCAACATGAAGCTCACCTAAACTGAAAGCTAATGCTGGTGAGGAGGAGGTGGAGGATTTGAGGCTACAACTATATCTGTGAGGAAAAAGGGGAAAGAGGAGTGGGTTTTATCTTAAAACTAAGTGAGTGGATCCTCACCCACAACCATACATGGAACAGGAAGAAAGATACATAAATAATAATGCGACATTCATAAACCATTTTCATTTATAATACACAATAGCCATTAAAATCACTAGTTTATTGAAAGCATTAAAAATATCTTCATTTCTCAAGGATTACTAAAAAGAATAGCCTATCCATAAACTATAAAGGGATGCTCAGTCCATCATGAAGAATAGCACCTAGTTGAGATCTTAACGATCCCTCGCAAACCACGTCCCCTGTGGGCCGATCCAAATAAGGATAATTTGGGGGCCTTGATATGCCAACATTAATGATTTAACTGTTGTTAACTCACAGCTTCGTTCTTCTTAGTAATTCTCTATTCTAAAACCATACTATAGTCATAAAAGGGGAGTTCCATGATTCCAAGTTCAACATTTCTCATTTCTCGTAAATAGAAATAAAGCTTTACATTTCATTTCATCAGCCATAACTAATTCTCATTTTTATAAACAAAACAAAATCATGAATTGAATCATTTAAAGAAATCATAGTCCAAAAAAGGTCCAATGCATTTCTCGAAGCAATGCTTTCAAATATATTTTCTAATTCTTGCAAGACACATGTAAACTAGTGTTATGCCTAAACTCAAGTATAAGTCCTCTAAGCATTTCATAATGCTGGGAAAGTAATTATATAATGACCAAAATAAGGCCATAAGATCAAATCCACTCACCTAGAAGGGTGGTACGTGTAGGGCCAACACTAAGAGAGCTTTGGAGAATAGGAATGGCATTAATGTCTACCATAACAACCATAAAACTCAAGAACAATCTATGGGGATATCTTGATAACTCTATGCTAACTTTAACAACATTAGGGGAACACCCCTACTTGACAACAATGAGAGAATTTGAACAACCCATACTCTCAAACATGAAATAGAGAAAGAATGACCAAAACCAACAAAATTGTTTACCTTCGAGTCTAGAGAAGGAAGATTGGAATGAGGTTAAGTGAGAAAGGGAGGAAAAGGGATTGGGAATGAGGGTTTTCGACATGGGGTGGAGGAGGTTGTGTATGTGGGTTTTTAGTGAAGTTAGGGCTCATTTATCAAAATTGTGTCATTTTCTACTATTTTGACATCAGGACGACTCGCTATAGCGGATATAGCTTGTTGTGGCGAGACTGTCTAACACAAGAGGGATAAATGAGCTCGCTTGTTCGCTGCAGCGAGGATTTCTTACTGCACTGAACCTGTTCTGTGTAACACCTTAGTAGAACCCAACTATGCTTAAGTTCACATTTGGATTCTATTAGTTGTCACTTATGCCTTGAATTCATTTTTCTTTTTAAATTAACTTAGAAAGATAGTGGATAATTTTTTTTTTTATATTAAATTACTTTTTGAAAACTTAAGCCTATAACGAGAAGTGAAATACATAGCGCTTACGTAGATAATAATCCGAGTTACATTGCGCACTCGCTTAATTACATAAGTGGAATAAGAAATTAAGTGTAGAACTATCATCACATAAACTGAAATAAAATTACTTAATACATGAGTCATAATAGGGCATAAACCATAGTGATAAGTTATTACACATAATAATGCAAATACTACCATTACTAGTCTGTTTCTCACAATTTAACATACTAAATATCGGAGTACTAATTCTTGGAAGTTATAAAATCTTCACGTGTCACCTCCTTCCTTAGCTACAGCTCCGTTGCTTCAAGTGGACACATCTGTCTCTGGTAACGACAACGGAAAAGAAATATAGGAGTGAGAAATACGAGATTTCTCAGTAGGAGTTCCAACTTGTACTAAACGTGTCATCATTGTCGTCCCAGTCACTTCGGGTTTATTATAAAAAGGTGACAAGTAAGGATTCAATTACCAAACTTTCACAAACATGATTAGCCGAAGTGAAGTTTCTTTTAAACTAATCTTGAACATTAACAGAAATATCCATTCAAGAATTAAGCATGTATACAAACAGATCATATAGAATTACTAATAGGTAATAATAATTTAAAATGCGTATGCATATCATGATTACTTCTCCTCAACATTTACTTGTTTAGGGACTTTCATCTTTCTTTCATTCCATTTCCTTTCATTAATATACTTCTCAATCTCTCACGGGATGAATGCATCAATGCCTTAGACCACCCTAAAGGGTAATGAGCTCATACCGTGGCCATCGCCACAACCTTTTTGATTTTCATTCCGTTGCCGTGATCTCAACGGTTTAGGGGGTTAAGCCGTGAGTTAGCTCAAGTCCACTTTTCCAGACTTTCATTGCTACTTTTTCAAGCTTTACTTTTTATTTTCTTTTGAAAATGAATGTATGCATATCATCATGTAATCACAATAAATCATGGACAATCAATCATTCATCCTCATCATTTCATAACTCATCACCATACATTCACATTACTATAATTCATTTCATGAAACATGGATAATATCATATAAATCTCATAGTAAACATTTTCATAAATGATTCCTATTAAGCAACCAAAGTTATCAAGTTGAGTTCCTAGTGTTCCTAAGAGGTAATGGATGTCTTAGTATTATCCTTTTTGTCTTAGTGTTCTTTGTACTCTTAGCATTCCATTAATATATTAATGCACTTTAAAACATTATTATTGGTTCTTTATATATTTTTATTATGATTTTCATATATATCTTGAAAATTATTATTCTACTTAAATTCTTAAAATTCTCTCTTTACAAGACTTGATTCTTTTATTTATAGTTTTTGACATCTTTTAGAAGAAAGTTTACAATTCTTTGTATACTTATTATCTCAGCTTAGTAAAGGTAGTTCCAAATTCCTAACTCATCAAATTTTAGCATTGACATCTTTCGAATAGCGTAAATCAACTGTAAACCATGTATAGGAGGGTTCCCAGGAAAGAGAGGTGGGTCACAATGGACATGCTTAAATACCAAGTCTTTCCTTAGCCAGAACCTTTCCAAATTACACTTTTACAGGATCCCACTATCTTCCAGACTTTCTCAGCACACTGTCCCAAAAATGTATTTTTCATTCTGTATTTTCGTGGTACAAAACTTTATACATAGCATGCATAGGTGTGTTTGTATATGTGTTAGCTTTCCTACAAAATTGAAATCAGTCCATTTGCATTTTTCTAGAGTGAGTTACACTTATTTTACTACTATAAGGTCAGATTTAAAGTTTCAGTCTTAGGCTCTACTTTAAAAATTTATATCTTGGGCTAGAAAACTCCGTTTTAGGTGATTCTTTTTGGAGAGTGTTCTATAATGAGTCTAGTTTATAGTAAAATTATTTTTAGTTCGAGATGCTTCATATTTTATGAGCAGTAGATTTCGAAGTATCTGCTGCCAGAAACAACTAGAAATTCCAGCACTTACCATTTTCATGTCTTAAGTTACCTTTATTAAATCAAGTTTTACATACAATCTTTTTAAGTTATATTTGAATTTGATAACATCATAAAATTACTCATAACAGAATAGAACATGTTATATTTCTAAAAAATATATTTTACAAATAATCATTCAAAACTTTTGACAATAACTCAAACTTGAGGTATTCTATCAAGGTTAGAAGCCAACAATGCTTGAACAATTAAAGATGAAGCTCCTACCTCTTGTGTAGGGTCTAAAAAGAGTCCTCCTCTTCTTTCTTTAGCTTGAGCAAGAGTCCTTGGAGTGGATGACCCTCCTTGAATCTTGGCTCTAGAACTTGAGTGCTTAAGAAAATATTTCTCACTAGAGTTAAAGATTGCAACTCTTGTGAGGGCTAGTGAATGTTTAGGCTTAGGATTTAAGTGTTTGAATGAAGTGTGGAGAGTGAAGGGAAGTCTTTGAAAAGAAGAACATAAGAAGAAATGATGGATAAAAATTAAGAGAGAAGGATTACTTAGAGAGTTTCTAAGGTTTTAAAGACAAATGAACTCACACACTTCCTCCTTTTATAGGCCTATTAAGGCCATGACTTTAAGAGTAGTTTTAGTGCTCCAATTTATTTTTCTTGAGTGCTCATGTAGTGGAGAAATATAATGGTGCATTATATTTTGTCTTGTCATAATTTAGTAATTTATATTGTAAAATATTTTACTTTATTATTATTTATTAGGTGTAGATATATAGCACTATTAGCACTAATATTATTTATCATTTTTGTTAGGTGTAGATATATAGCACTAATAGCACTAATATTATTTATCATTATTGTTAGGTGTAGATACATAACACTAAAATTATTTATCATTATTGTTAGGTGTAGATACATAGCACTAAAATTATTTAACCAAATCATGACAATCTTTTATATTTTATTCTCATAATGGAAATCCTATATCAATTTACCCCCCTTTTTATTTTAATCCAATGGCTTAGATTCATTCTTGTTTTATGACAAGTCTTATTATATTTAAAGTGATGGCATATGTATTAATTTCTTCATTTAAGACAATGATATTTTTATAATTAGATAATGATAGTGGAATTCTTCTAATTCCATTTATAAAATAATTGGTATATATTTTTTTTTAACAAGTCAAGAGTGGTCTTATAATTTCTACCACATAGTAAGGTATTTTCAAAATTTCTACTTAGTAATGACATTTTCATAATTCTTTATGTCTTACTTATTCTAATATTATTTATTATATTGCATGAAATTTATATTAGTTTTTCTCTTTTTCATTTTAATCATGAATTCAATTAATTTATCTAGTTATGAATTTGGGGATGTTACATTCTGCATAATTCTGTAGATTTCAATTGTAACTAGGATGTCTGCATCTTCCAACCTTTCACATATCCAGGGCCTTTTGGCAACACGGGTAGGTCCCGAGAGACCCTAGGGCCATACTAGACTTGTCTAGGGACACAGGTGCCTAAGATATTACATGCTCCCCCCTTAAAAGAGATTTGGTCCCCTAATCTAAGACGTATCTTGAGGAAGGAAAAGATGTATATATTTATCCTCATGGCTTCTTCAGCTTAGGTTCCTCCAGATGACCTTCACTGAGGCCATCTCCTTCGAGCGAAGCTTCTTGGTCTACCTATCCATGATGGCTATCGGTTCTTCTTCATATGCCAAGCTCTCATCAACTTGGATTGTTTGCGGCATGAGCATGTGAGACTAATTGGGCATATACTTGTTGACCATGCTGACATGAAAGACTAGGTGAATGACTGATAAACTGGGAGACAATGCCAACCTGTAGGCACTGCTCCAACTCTCTCTAGAATCTCAAACATGTTGATATAATGAGGACTTAACTTTCCCTACTCACTGAACCTCACTACTCCCTTCATGTAGGATACCCATAGGAACACATGACCACTAATCGCAAACTCTAAGTATTGGTGCCGATTATTAGTATAGGATTTCTATCTAGACTGAGCTGTTAACAACTGTTCTCTGATCAACTAGAGATTTCTAGAGTCTCTTGAACTATATCTAGGCTTAGGGCTTTGGCTTCTCCAAGTTCAAACCATCCAATAGATCTACAACGCCTCCCATACAACCCACTCATTGCAGTAAGCTTTCCTTTAAAACCTACTTTTTATCATCAAGTCATTCAAAACAATTATAGTATAGTTTGAATTTGAATGATGGAAGTGGAATAACATAGTTGAATTCCTTGACTTATATCGAACGAGTAATATCAATTATATATACAAGAGGTGGTTATGGACTTCCACCGAAATAGCAAAATAAATATTAACGATGTTACAAAATTAAATCAACCAGACAAATTTGCATTCAAAACATAATTGAGTAATTCAAGCTAGTTAAGGTGCCGTGATATGTCCCCGTAAGATCAAGTTCCTATCGAGAACTTGCATCTTGGATCTTTAAGTCTTCAAATTTTGAATGAGGAAGAGGCTTAATCATGATATCTGCTAACTAGTCCTTGGTAGAGACATGCTTAACTGAAAGATGACCAACTTGGACTTATTCTCTCATAAAGTAAAAACCAAGGGAAATGTACTTCATCCTTGAATGTAGAATAGGATTTGAACATAAATATGTCGCACCAATATTATTACAAAGGAAAGTAAGCTTACGAGATTGAGGAACATGCAATTCACTGAGGAGATTTGGTAACCACATAATTTTAGCGACAGTGGCGATCTGAGAAATGATGTTAGTCAAGGATAAATTTGCAACTTAATCTCCTCTAAAAATATTTTTTTGACTTCACATGCCAAATGTCACATTTTGATTGAGCCCACCTTTTGTAGGCACCATCATTGACAGGCACAACAGAAGCAACCATTTTTAAGTACTTTCAACAATACCTCTAAATAGGGTTAGTAAACATCAAATTTTGCCTCGCAACCAAAGTAGGGAAGAAATACGTGGCCTTCAAGCGTTGGTTGAGAATCTAGATAGAATATTGCGAATAAGACAATGGGGAGAGAAATAGGTGTGAGATATTTTCTTTTCCTTTTATGTTGGGTTAATAGTGTGTTTTTTTCCCTTTTTTTAACAAAATTTGTTTACTTTTTAAAATCAAGCTAATGTGTTAAAAATGAGCTTTTTAACCAAAAAAAAAAGAAAAATAGTTATTTACTGATATGATATTATTTACCAATATGCACTAAATTTAAAATGGCAAATAGTAAAATGATTTAGTACACATAAATCAGTCAATAGTAAAACGATTTACTGGATGACATGTTTTACTATGCAATGATTTAATCGGTCACATGTAAACAATTCCAGTAGTAAATTGGCTAGCAGCTAGTTGATTTATGCACATTAAAACGTTCCCAAATTAATCGTTTTATGCTCGCGAGTTGCCTATAAATACACCCTCAATTAGCACTTTGAAGAAGTGGATGTGAGGGGAAATTTTTTGTTTGTTTGTTTGTAGAGTAAGCGGCTTAAAAAAATGCCTATGAGGCTTTTTATGATTGTTCATTATAATTATGAGATAATTCAAAACTCCCAAGATGGAGTCCAGTTTTACTGTCAGAATCCACCACTTATTATCAACATTAATTATTCATAAATAAAACATATTATAATCTCAAATTTTAACAAATTCATATAAACCTTATTTAACCAATAGCAAACCTAACTTAAACTAAACTTAAAGACTGAAATAAATATGAATACATAAAAATAAATAAACCAAACATTATTAATCTCTTAGCAATCTCAAACATTTAAATAAATGTCATATATTAAAATCCACAAGCTAAACAAAAATATAGTTATAGGAACTAATAACTTGAAATAGTGTATTTTTTATTTGAAAATATAGTTCACTTATTTTAATTTATGTAGTTATAGGAACTAAGTTAGTTTTTTTTTTCAAACAAAAAAAAGGACCAGGGGTCTCCTCATTAACTCATTTATGTTATAGTCATGAGACTTATGCAAATGTATTTGAATCAGTCTTTTGTTATTTTGTTTATTTTGCATGGAAAAAGAATTCTCACCTATAAAATCAAAGTTAGATAAATAATAGATCTATAGCTATAACTTCTAAAATTTATTTATGTTTATTCGAATATAATTTGTACATTTAGTTTATAATATGTGTATTTTTGTTTATCTTATGGATTTTAATATATGACATTTATTTAAATGTTTTAGATTGCTAAGAGATTAATAATGTTTGATTTATCTATTTATATGTATTCATGTTTATATTAGTCTTTAAGTTTAGTTTAATTTAGGTTTGATGTTGGTTAAATAAGGTTTATAAGAATTTGTTAAAATTTGAGATTATAATATGTTTTATTTATGAATAATTAATGTTGATAATAAGTGGTGGATTTTGACAGCAAAATTGAACTCCATCTTGGGAGTTTTAAATTATCTCACAATTATAATGAACAAGCATAAAAAGACTCAGACATTTTTTTAGCCACTCAATCTACAAAAAAAAAAAAAAAAATTTCCTCCTCACATCCGCTTCTTCAGAATGCTCATTGAGGGTATAATTATCGACAGCTCGCAAGGATAAAATGATTAGTTTGGGAACGTTTTAATGTGCATAAATTGGCTAGGTGCTAACCGATTTACTGCTGGAACTGTTTACACGTGACCCGTTAAATCGTTGCACAGTAAAATGCATCGGCTAGTAAATCATTTTACTGTTGACCATTTTACATTTAGTACATATTAGTAAATAATATCAGATCAGTTGTAAATCCACATATATCTATTTTTCTTACTCTTTTTTTCCGTAAAAAGGCCTTAAAAGTGGGCCTATTTCATGTTTTTATAACTTTTACTGTGTGAACAATTAATTTGGTTGGAAACAAGAAAAGATAATTAGATTGGTTTCTATATACACCTTCATTCTGGTTTCTTCTTTAATTTTCCTTTTCTTTTAATCCTCTAACTTATTTTTATTTTGTTTTGATCCTTTAACTAATTTATATTGTTTATATTATTTTATTTTTGTAGTGTGACACAAAAAATTAAAATAAAAGAAATTGAAAAAGTAAATCCAAACAAGATATCTACCCATTTTAACTATAAAATAAAAATAGAAATTAAAAATAAACTATAAACTTATATTCTGTAATCTGTAATTCAATCTTCAACGATAATTCATTATAATGTTTTAATGTTGAGTGAAGGTTCACTTTTTTTTAAGTCAATAACAAAAACTTCTTTTAGTCTCTAAAGTTATAAGTGTGTTTCATTTATTTCCTAAAGAGCATTGTTATATGACCATAACATGTCGACGCATTTGCTCGACATGCATATCAATCCACCGTTAAAAGTGTTGGAATTTAATTTTTAAATATCTTAAAATATTTTATCAATCAATCACATGGTTCTCTATTTGTGAGTTGCGACACCCGTGCGTACAAATAAAGTTTCCGTTTCCTAAAATTTCAAAAACTTTTAGTTCTTGAAATTTCATTTTATCCATCATTTTAATTCCTAATCAAACGAATGTAGGTCAATCATTATTGTTTTATATTAAATGACATATTGCATTCGACTTTTTGGAGATGTGAGATATTAAGTACATGTGCCCTTATAATGTGACATCAGTTTTAAATATGTTCAAATTAGTTTATAAAATTATTAAGTATATAAAAGAAGTCCTTAAAATTTACTAAAATTTCTGATGAATATCCCTAATTCTCAAATTTCTTCTCTCTCCCTCGATAAACTTTAAGGCTGCATTTGCTTTGATTTTTTCAGGTTTTCAATTTTTTCAGTTTTTCCTTCATAAAAACTGAAAATTGAAAGTTGAAAACTGAAAAATACGAAATAAATGCAGCCTAAATGTTTAATTTTTCTTACATCTACTAATTTCTATCATATTTCATACTGCCCAGATTAGATTTCTTTTTAATAAGCAGATTTTATCTTTCTCATATAGAATAATGAGAAGAGGTGCAAAATAAGATAGGAGAATGATGCATGTACGCATCATGCGTTGCGACCCACTGAAACCCTTAGATTGGACAAAAACATTTGAAAAATATTTTTAAGTGAAACTGAAATTTTCTTTCAACCGTGGATTAGCCCGTGCATCGTGTGAATATGTCAAATGGCGTGGTTCATATAACATTTCTCAATAAGATAATGGTTTAGTTGCTTGAAAAATAAATTGGCATTGAAAATACATTTAGATTAAGCTGAAAATTATATTGCGTTGCTTTCTTTTTTTTTTCCCCTTGATATGATATGATTTATATCGCACATGCAGTGTAGGTAACAATAATGGCAGTTGTCAGAAGCCGCGTCTTCCTATTTGTTTCGTCCTCATGCTCACATTTTTACCATCCATTCCCATCTTTGAGCTTAGCTTCTTTTGCACAGGATCTCATTCATCATATTGCATCTCACTACTTGTCTACTCTTCAGTTTCTTGCCTTTGCCTCCGCCAGCGATCATGAAATAAAGGCAAATCATAACTTAGGATCATCATAATCAAAACACAAAGGTTTGGATCTTTCATTATTGTTGTAGTTTTATACAAATTTTAAAAAAAGGTATCTAGAAGTAATATAGCTTAAAAAAAGTGTCATAAACCCATTTCACCATATAGAATGAACTTTGCAGGGCCGAAGCTTCAGAATACAGTGAAAATTCGAAGAGGAGAAGAGAATGTAATGGGGAAAAGCATATGGGGTAGAAAAACGGAGAAGCGGAGTTGTTAATTTGTCTCGGATTGAAGGTATGATCCATAACATCCATCGGTGCTAAGTGCTAACTGTGTGTTGTTTTTAGTGGAACCCATGCCGAGATCAAATACGTAAATAATTACATGATATTTTGTATCTCTTGACTTTGGTTAACTAATTTTGATACAGTTGGATCATTCCTTCAAAGCTCATTTGTACATGATCATGACATACTATGCAAACAAATTTTTTTATTTTAATTAATTTTATTTTCTTTCTTGCCTTTTTCAATAATTATATTTTTATATTAGCATCTTTAAATGTTTTTCAACCTGAAAAGGATTCTCGTCTGTTTCAATATTTGTATCTCATCTGTTTGAAGTAACATTATGCATGATTAAATCATACAATTTTAAAAAATAATTAACAAATTTGAAAGATAGTCTATAATATATACCTGTTAAAAATAAAACCATATTTATATCAATACTTAAATAATTTCATATTATGTTTTTGGTAAATAATTTCATATTATTTAAAATATAGTAATTAAATTTAAAAATGTTATAATTTATCACTAGCTTTTAAAAAGTTATGTGTAATGACATTTTGGCTTTGACTCCGGTGGAGTCCATCCAAAATAGGACCAAATTCAATTTTCAAAACCCAAATCTAATCTAGCACGGAAATTTTCATTTTCATGTCGATATAGACTGTCGGGCTAGTTGAGTATTTGAACACATGAAAAATGGTATTTTAGATATAATGATATTCCTCATTCATCCACTCACTTCGTACTTTAGACTTCATATTTTATACAAGGTTTATCAAAAAATAACATATACAAGGATGTATCGGGATGACCAAAAACCTCTGAAAAAAAATTAAAATACTAAAGATGCATTAAATATTTTTTATGTTATAAAAAAAGTATAAAAATATAAAGGATAAATGACATAAATTACCTTTGATATTTGCCTAAATTATATTCCACCGTATTTTTTTCTCAAAATTGTATTTTATCCCATTGAATTTAAATAATTAATAAAAATATTTACATTTAATATTTTTATATAGTATATCATGAAAAAATAGAAGAAAAAATGTTAAAAGATTTAAAGTGTATATATATATATATATAAAATTTTATACTTGTTTAAATTGATTCATATAACTGAGGAACATATAATTCACTGAGGAGATTTTGTAACCATATAATTTCAAAGGTAGCTACAACAACTGCCCCTATATTCAACTCTGGTAGAAGATCTAGCAATTGTTCATTGTTTCCTCGAGTTCCATGAGATTGGATTATGACTAAGAAAAACGATGAATGCTGAAGTGGAGGTGGCATCATTGGCATTGTAACCCTAGTCATTAGTAAATGCAACAAGTTCAAAAGAATAGGTTCTGTGAAGTTGAAGGCTATAATTGATGGTGGCCTTAGGGTAGCGTAATAAACACTTTGAGGTGTTGTAGGCGAGGCATAGTAGGCTTGTGCATGTATTGGGATAGTTTGTTAATTGGAAAAGACAAATCTGGGCTTATAAGATTCAAATATTATAGTGCACCTATTACTCTTCGATAGTGTGTGTCATCGGTGGTAGGTGTGCCGTCATGAAGCTTGAGCTTTGCCGTGAAGGAGAGAGGGATGGGAGAAGGGTTGGAACCAGCCATGTCAAGCTTGTCAAGAACATCTCATATAAATTTATGTTGTGAAAGAAAGAGATCCTCCTTTGTGGGAATGATTTCTTTGCCATGAAAGTAGTGAGGTCTTCCCAAAATTTTCAAAGAAAATCGAGATGATAGAACCATGATAATTAGCAAATCAGCTACATAAGCCAAGAAGTAAACCAAAATGCCATTATGCCATTATTGGAATAAATGAAGAGAGAAAGATCACTTTTACTAGTGAGAAATACATAAGTTGCGATGAATGGTTAATTCTCCATGCCATGCACGTGGTGCTTGACTCAACCCATAGATAGCTTTATCGAGCTTGTAGACATACTCTGGACGTATATTGTGTTTGAAGCCAGGGGCTGTTCCATAAAAACTTCTTTAGCTAGTGTACCTTGTAAGAATGCATTATTAACACCTTATTGATGCATGTTCCAAGACTTACCCAATGCAATGTTGAGAATGATTTTGTATGTTTGAGGATGGATTGAAGGAATTTCAGATATATTAGATGATATAAACAACAAATGAAATCTCTATATCCCAAAGATTAATTTAATCTTGAATATGGCATGTTGAACAACAATCAGAAGACTGGATTAGAGTTACCTGGAAGGGTTGAGGAAGAAGATAACAGATTCATAAGCATCTCCTTAACTGACATACAAAACACAAACGCAAGGGATCAAATAGAAATTCAATAGAGAATGTCAGGAGATTTACTTCTTCTATTCTATAATAGGTTTTAGGTGTCACAGTATCAATGGGACAACCAAGCTTCCTATATATTACTATGAGGATGGCCTCTCCTTGTGTCAATAAAGTATTACGCTAAGTCACCCATCATAGCGAAGCCCATACATAAGGATCCATAAACATACCCACAATAAATATTGCTTAACAATAATTAGCCCAATAGCAACAATGATCATAAATCATTAGGTTTAAATAATAAACTCTAATTGTCTAACATCCAATTAATTTGGGTCTAAATTAAATTCAACATTGATTTATGTTAGTCCACAAAATTATTCCAATAATCTTCTATTTGGACAACATTAATCAAAACATTGTCAAACAATACCTAAATTAAGTTGCAATATGTGGGAGTAACAAGATGACAAAACTAAAAAGCACTTCCCAACCAATGGTCCAGAATAGGATAACAAACATCTCAACAATGTAGAAAATCATACTCAAAGGAGTACTAATATCATACATGCAATATACTCATTTTTTTGGTGAGCCAACAAAATGAGGTACATAGGTAAATGGGATGCACTACTAAATTTGCATAACAATATGTGATTGTAGTGCAATTCCCAATCAAATGGCCCAGCATCCATCCAAGATGCTATGTAATCTAACAAATCTCAACACAATAACGAAATAAGATTGGGTCCAAAATATCTCATAATGTACTATATTAACAATAAGAGTATGCACAACACCACCAAATTATAACAAAACAATATCAATAATAATCATCAACAGCAGCAACAACAACAAAATATGATATCATAAGCATGTAGCCAAGATGCTCTCTTTGATTCAATAAAATATCTTAGGATGACAACAAATTGAAAATGGATTCAAAATATTTCAATAATTTGCCATTATAACAATTATATCGATAATTCTACTGCACGGGCATGAATGATAGTAACATATGATGTCACAATAAATATAAAGGTCTACCTCCCACTAACCCCAAATGACAAAGAGACCTCAGTATACTCATACGGCTTATATAATTGACAATAAACTTTAATATGTAGCCTTTGTTTAAGGAATCAACAATAATACATTTTGTAATAATTAGAGAATAATTTATTACAACTTGCCAAATAAATCTTGAGACAACAACGTAATCATAATAATGGTGCATACTTTTCCACTAATCCAATACATCAAAACATCATAAACATTTCCATTAGAGGCCACCAAATTTCAAAATACTCTAATGGTACAATAAATAGTAGTGGGTTAGTGATAACTCTACAGTAGAATACTTAATGTAAGTTTGAACTTATCATTATTCTTTCTAGCAACAAAACTACAAAATAGAGAGACACAAGAGTGCAGAGTCATTTCTATTTATAATAGAATCTCACAAAATTGTTTAACATATTCTGTCTAAACGATCTAAGGAGATCACCAATGTCCAATTGACATTCTACAACAAATATCTCCTCTCTATCGTCACAAACTAATAATCAAATGCTCATTTGAGCACAAAGTAAGTTGCCAGCAGAAGCATTTTAGATCCACAAACTAACAGTAAGGACATAACAAGACATAAAGTCTCTAACTCCCTTTATAACAAAATTTTCATTAATGAGAGCAACATCATGAGATAATCCAAAAGACTCAACAATGTTCTTTATACAAGTCTTACACTATACAAATATGACAAAACAACAAGGGAAAGAGAAAATCATACAACATAATATTATAATGAGCATAAAATTATTTTGGTTTTCTTACATTCAATTATTTGGATGATCAATTAAACTAGAGTCCTTTTATCATTGCAATTTCGTCGAAGAGTCTCGGATCACAATATACAAGACCCTCCAACATTACAAAGAAAAACAATAACAATGATACAAAATTCTTAAACAATTTAATTCAAATTATTTTCTCTATCATTCGATGATTATGTCAAATAATATCATAGCGAAGGGTATGTCCATTATTTGCATAACTCAACAACATTTGCAATCTAACACAAAAATTATATCAGATAATGTCACATTGAAGGGTATGTCCACTGTCTATATAATCCAACAATATTTGCGAAAGATGTATAAAATATTGGATTGCTACAAAATTGCCATACAAACAAGTAATTACTCCTAATATTATTTAGGAGCTAATGCTCATACATAACAAAATTATGCTGTTAGAGCTAGTACCGAGAGGATGCTGAAAACTATAAACCATGATTATCAACTCATTAAGAATTATATCAATAAAGTTAAGCCGAAGGATAAGTTCATTATTAATATAACTCTTAATACCACAACAGTTGTAATATTTTTCAAAAGCAATAATTTTAAATTAGCCACTATAGGCAAAACTTTACGGCCAAAATGGGAGTGGATAAAATTTTTTTTGAATATATCCAAGAAAATACTCACAATATCTAGAAGAATACACAAAAAACAAGTATAAGATTGTGGTATAAAATCCCCTCAAAATAAAATAACATTGACTGTAGAACGAAACATAAAGAGATTTTCAAGCTCATAATTATTTTCTTATTTCACGATGGTGTATAACGTCACCTAAAACAACTTTCTCCTTTTGTCAATTGGGATTTTTGCTAAAATCAAATAACATTATAACTATAACAAATTTTGCGTACGCAACGAAAAGTCCCAAAACTACATATTTTCACAATATGTTATAATATGTTTGTGAGTAATAATTTTGGATTTTCAAATTAAATCCAACCTTAATTTATGCTAGTCAACACAATCCACACAAAATCAAATATTCTCCTACTTGGACTACATAAATTAGATGACAACATTTTGCAAAAGAATTATTTAGTATAGTATGGGAGAAAATAGAATAATCATAATCCTAAACTTTATACAAGGAAAAACTCAAAACAATATTAAACTAAATAAGACAATTGTAGTTTCCCATAAAACTACCATAGATAATTATATTTTCTCATACGGAACATGATATAAAATATTAGATAAGATAATTCATAATTTCCAAAATTACATAATACACAATTTTCACATATAGCACTTTATCACAATAGTTTCAAAAAGTTGTAGATAGGGACTCTCAACATAATATTGTGCAAAAATCAACAACAATTATTTCATAATTAATATGCACAATATCTTAACTCTGATAGTATGCAAAATATAAAATATTCATATAAAGTGCCAAAATATTTTAAATAAAAACACTCAAAACAACACTTAGAATAGTATTGCACAAACCACATAACTGCAATGTTTCAAAATGTATAAAAGAGACATAAACAATACTTTAATAGCCAAATACATTAAATCTGAGAGTGTCTCACTTTTATCCACAAAATTTTTTATCTTGAAATTCAATAATGTCTCAAATTTCAACATCATAAAATCTTGAAATTTAAATTAAATAATTCCAAGATGCTAAAAAAAATTAATATTTTAAAATTTATTTTGGCATATGGCATAAAACAATACTTAAATGTAATATTTTATAATTCTTAGAAAATAACTCAGAATAAATTATATGATTTTATCTACAAAATAGTATCTATTGCAATGCTCTCACGAATGTAAGATCACAATCATGGAAAAATATCCTACACACTATATAGGTAAACTATATAAAGTCTGAGAGTATACATTTAATAATACTCCAAATAATACCATAAATATATACAAAGTATATTTGGCTTGACCTAGTGAACCCATGCACCTATCATGCTTAATCATCAAGTAGGCCTCTCCCAGCAATAGTATAAAATAAGTAAGTTCATGAGTCTCTTCACTCTATTAAAATTAATATTAATATATTCAAAAGAGACATATAATCTTTCCAATACATGGACAAAAATAAATAGACTCTGGGAGTACATAAAATATGATATGGGCAAATATTTCTCAGATATTCATAAAATGTTGAACTCCATAGTTTAAAGAGTGCCCCACACCTTTTAACATTATAAAATCTGGAAGGAGAAAATTAATAATTCTAGAACACCGAAATAATGATAAGGTATAAAATTTATTTTCTAGCACATAAAACATCATTCAATAGCAAAATAAAATATCTTAGAATTTCTTTAGTAAGAACTCTCAAAATATTACTGTACATAATCAGAAGTTTTTATACACAATATTATATGTACATATAAAGGAAAGTTAAAATAAAATAAAAATAAAATATTCATGAGAGTGTGAAAATTGTAATGTGCCTAATGACATAATAAATACAAACAATAAAAATTTTCCACATGATTCTCTCAAATCAAAATTTATAGAATATCTCATTATTTCTTTAATAGAAGCTCTCAGTGTAATATTACACATTATTTAATAAAAATAATAATTCACAATTTGATGTGCAATATACTGAATGTAAGTACCACAAAATTATCTCAATAAGTAAATCAAATAAATTCTAAGATTATATTTCAGACAAGATGCCCAATAATTTATATTCAATTATTTAAGCTTTAAAACACTTATAAAGCACTTGTCATTCCAGCAATGGTACATTCATATACACCAATGATCATCATCAATTGAAATAGATCCCCATAATACTATCACATTGCTCGTAACAATGCCAAATTGGGATTTATTTTTTTCAATAAAAAATGAGTCTATAAACTCAATTATGCCCTCATAAAGCAACGTGAGTGATTCATGTTTCAGAAAATAAACTATCCACGAAGATTTTCCATGTATATCATATTAAATAACATAAAGAGTGACAAATAGCATCATAACAATACATAGGCCTTGCATCACATGTGTATAGTGGCATGACATGTTAATCTCATCATATCAACTCTGTGTACTTTATGTATCATTTACGTTTTCATGTATATGTTATAAAATCAGTCACAACCCAGTTAAAAAAAGAAAAGTGAAAAATAAAAAAGGCTTCCCAATGTATGCATTACTTTAAGAGCTTCTCCATTGCTCTTGATTTACATAGGGAATTATTTTGATGAATTCTCAGTGATAATAGAATCCAAACCATTGAAAACTAGTGCCCTATCTCAACACTACTCGACACTGCCATATAGCACGTACAAGACTTACACGACATCATGCTATATATCAAAGAACTAGCATTTCATGCCAGAATTTTCTAGAACAAGCACCAATAGAGGGTAAATGTAGTTTACTCATTCTCTCTTGTTGTGACCGTCAGCCTGTAATCCAAATCAGATCTTACTTATCTGATGATCAACACACCATGGCACTGGCAAATGCGAGAAAGAGGCATGAAGTTGTGTTATTTCTTTTCATTAACATGTTCAATTAAGCAAGATAGCAGTGACAACAAAACCCCTTAATCAATCTTAAAATTATTTTGTCATTAACAAAGTCCCAAATTGGATTATTCTAGGGTTCATATTAAATATAAATTTGACGCCTTCAAACACCCAATATTACAATGATTCAAAACCATAATCAAATGTTAAATTGGCTCTGATAACACTTGAAGGAATTGTAGATATATTAGATGATATAAACAACAGATGAAATCTCTATATCCCAAAAATCAATTTAATCCTGAATATGGTATGTTCAACAACATTCTGAAGATTGGATTAGAGTTGCCACAAAGGATTGGGAAAGAAGACAACAGATTCATAAGCATCTCCTAACCTAACATACAAAACACAAAAGTAAGGGATCGGGCATAAATTCAATAGAGAATGTCAGGAGATCTACTTCTCCTATTCCATAATAGGTTTTTCGTGTCATGGTATCAATGGGGTAACCAAACACCTTATATAGTGGCTAAGAAGATGGCTTTCAGTAAAGTATTGGGCTAAGCTACTCATCACAACAAAGTTCACACACAAGGACTTATAGACATGCCCACAATAAATAGTGCTTAACAATAAATAGCCTAATAGCAACAATGATCATAAATAATTAAGCTTAAACAATAAACTCTAATTGTCTGACATCCAATTTGGGTCTAAATTAAATTCAGCACTGATTTATATCAGTGCATAAAATTATTCTAACATGGACAACTAGAGCAACCGAATCATGAAAATTAGTTCCTAGCAGTTGAGTGAAGCCTTTAGCCACTAATCTCACCTTTTATTGAGAGGTGGTGCTATCAGGATTTCTATTGATTCGAAACAACCATCTACAACCAACTACATTTTGAGTATTGGACTTTGGAACAAGTGACCAAGTGCCATTCTGGATTAAGGCATCAAATTCTTCTGCTGTAGCCTTTCTCCAATGAGCATGTCTCATGACTTCCTTCACATTGGATGGCTCAAGGTTTCTAGTCAGTGGGTGTTTTGTTGCTGTAAAAACTTCTTTTGGTTTAAAAATATTATTTTGGGAATGGGTAACCATAGAATGTGTGCGGGTAGGAAGCAAATTATTATAAGGAGATGTATAGGAGGAAGTGGATAAGAGAGTATTAAAACCTAGTGAAGAATTTGCTGGAAGGGCCACCTCGATCAAAGTTGCATCGGAATTGGTCTCATTCGAATTGTTGTGGGTAGCATGTAAAGTGGCATGTGGTTGGTAAGTTGGTATGGTGTCAACTGTCAAGGATATAGAAGATAGAGGTATTGAGTTGTTGGATGCGGAAGGATGGGGGATTTGAGGGGCCTAGAACTAAAACCTGTAGATCTTTGGAAAGGAAGCTTGTGACTTTTGGAACTGCAACAAGAGACACATGGTTATGTTGTGCTTGTTGTTTTTATTTGATGCTGAGATGCCAGATGATTGAAAATGCGAATGGAAGGATGTCCTAAAATATGATGCCAGGTTGGAGGGGTGGAGTTGATTAGCGCATGTGGTGAGGATGGTGGTGATAGATGGTAGAGACTGTTGTGAAATGGTGGGCCCAAAAGACACAAACAGAGTGGCGTAAAATAAATATGCGGAAGCGTAAAATAAATGACACCAGAAATTTACGTGGTTCAGCTTAAAGCCTACGTCTACGGGCAAAGACGACAACAAAATATTTCACTATAGAAATATGATAGAGATACAAATGGTGAACACACTCTACTCAAACCCAAATCCCCAAATACACCCTAAAATACCTTACAGTATTTTTCTCACAAGTGTATATGCTCAACATACAAAAGAGAAGTAACAAAAATACTAGAACAAACTTCTCTAACACCAAAAGAGCCAATGGACTTGGAATGCCTTGAAGCTCTAATGCATGCTCTATTTATAGAGTCCAAATGCACCACTTTCAAAGCTTCAATGCCTAACATTGCCTAACTTTCATCTACCTTCACCTACTTTCATCTAACATTGCAAACTTCACCTAACTTTGAAGGTTGTTAGCCACTAAGTTTGAAGGTTGTTAGCCACCAACTTGGAAGGTTGTTCAAAGTTTACCAATAGCTTGAAAAATCAAGCCATTAAAACCAATTTTTCAACAAATCTCCACCTTGGCTTGAATTTTATCAAGCTTCAAATTTTCAAAATCGTCTTCTCCAATATGCCAATAGACATACTCAAATATGCAAACTACCTCTTGATGGGATAGGTGCTGGGTTCCACAAATTAGAATCAACACCCTTAGTCCTATAAATGGTAGTACTAAATCTAATACTAGTTTGCTTCCCACAAACACGTTGTTTACAAAAGTCAGGAATAACGAATTTTTGATCACTAAGCAAACCATGCTTGCTCACCATAGGCATTCCTGCCTCACACAAGCGAGTAGTATCTAAATCAGATGAAGATGATCCTGATGTAGCACTAATAACCGTGCTACCTTGAAGTAGATAAAGATCATTAACCAATCTACCTCTGATCACTACAAGAGCACCTTTGGAGACTTTCAAAACTCCACCTTCAGCAGAATACTTATACCCTTGAGAATCAAGAGTACTCAAAGAAATAAGATTTTTCTTTAAGTCAGGAATATGCCAAACATTAGACAAAGTTCTCACTGTTCCATCATGTGACTTGATTCGGATTGTACCAATGCCGACAACCTTACAGGATGTATTATTTCCCATAAGAACAATACCACTATTAATTGACCGGTAAGTTGTAAACCAATTTCGGTTCCGACACATGTGGTAAGAGCAGCCTAAATCAAGCATCCAAGTATCACCAACTGAACCGGTTGATACTGCAAGAACATTTCCGGCATCTTCAGCAACACCTGCTGCATCACTTGAATCTTTCTTATCTTTGAGCTTTGGACAATCTGCTTTCCAATGCCCTTCTTTCTTACAATATCTACACCTGCCTTTGTTTCTGCTACTACTTGAACTAATATTCTTCCAATTACCTCTAGCTACCAAGCCAGATGCGGTACCATTAAGATCACCACTATCATGCTCCATCCTTTCACGACACAAAAGTGAGGACTTGACTTCATCAATATCAAGACGCTCACGTCCATAAATGAGTGTTTCACGAAAATGCCTGTAGGAATGAGGTAAAGAACAAAGCAACATCATTGCTTGTTGCTCACTAGAGAATGTCTCATCCATATTTTTCAACTCCATCACAAGTGATGTGAACTCAGCTATGTGAGTTCTCATAGATGTCCCTTCTGCCATACGAAGCATATACAGACATTGCAAAACACCGAGACGATTAGCCACTGTCTTAGTCATATACAATGACTCCAACTTGGTCCACAGTGATTCTGCTGTTTTCTCCGAAAGGACCTCCTGCAAAGACATCGTCTGTAATGCATAACTGAATAATGGAAAGAGCCTTTTGATCGGCATCTTCACATTCAGATTCTTTCATTGCCTCGGGCCTCTTTTCTTTGTTAGAAAGTGCTACTTTCAAGCCTTGTTGTACAAGAACAGCCATCATCCGCACCTTCCACATCCCAAAGTTGATGCGACCATCGAATTGTTGAATATCAAATTTCATGGATGACATCTTCGAACAAATTTTCCCAGAACTCTATAAGAGCTCTGATACCAGTTTGTTGTGAAATGGTGGGCCCAAAAGACACAAACAGAGTGGCGTAAAATAAATATGCGGAAGCGTAAAATAAATGACACCAGAAATTTACGTGGTTCAGCTTAAAGCCTACGTCCACGGGCAAAGACGACAACAAAATATTTCACTATAGAAATATGATAGAGATACAAATGGTGAACACACTCTACTCAAACCCAAATCCCCAAATACACCCTAAAATACCTTACAGTATTTTTCTCACAAGTGTATATGCTCAACATACAAAAGAGAAGTAACAAAAATACTAGAACAAACTTCTCTAACACCAAAAGAGCCAATGGACTTGGAATGCCTTGAAGCTCTAATGCATGCTCTATTTATAGAGTCCAAATGCACCACTTTCAAAGCTTCAATGCCTAACATTGCCTAACTTTCATCTACCTTCACCTACTTTCATCTAACATTGCCAAACTTCACCTAACTTTGAAGGTTGTTAGCCACTAAGTTTGAAGGTTGTTAGCCACCAACTTGGAAGGTTGTTCAAAGTTTACCAATAGCTTGAAAAATCAAGCCATTAAAACCAATTTTTCAACAGAGACCATTCTTATGCAGGCCTCTGAGTAGAAATGCTCGTCTTCGAATCCTTCTCAAAAAAATAAGTAGAAAAAAATTCAATGGAATAGGGTTAGTTTTGCTATGATGAGAAACGTAAAGTAGTTAGTGAGAAGTATGTTGGCGAGAAATAGACGGAACATGTAAAACTTGAGAGTTTTAAGGAATAATAAGATGTGGGTATTGATGATTTACCAATGTGAGTAATAGGAATGGCAGTATCATCACCTACAATGACTTGATCTTTGCCAGCGTATTTGTAATGTGATGACTTGCACTATATTCTGAAATCCAATCTGAGTCGGTGGTAGGAGGCGCAACATGGGCATCATGAGTTGCATCCATAAGTCCCTACTTGATATAGCCGTGAATTCTATAGCAAACCTTGGCCGTGTGGCCATGTTTTTCACAAAATTGGCAACCTTTAATACTGCTAGATATAGTAGTAAAACAAATGAATCGATGAGAATAGTTGGATAAAATACAAAAAAATAAAAAATAAAAACTAAGTAAATTTGTGAATTTTCAAATTTAATCTTCTTCTCTTTTTCTTCAACCTAGCCCTCCAACCATCACCCATCGCCGGTAACTATTCACCCCACATCCACCCCGCTAGAGACTATTAACCCCATCACTGCCAGTCGCCACTGGCAAGAGATCTTACACTATTTGTTGTCAACTAGAGCTCCAATACAGTTGCCTCCCCTGTGTTGCCCCATTTCACACCACTGCTGTTGCTACATTTCACACCACCGCCTCCTTTCCTGTCAAGCTCTCATTTTTGTTTGGTTGATTGCACTGAAACACAAAATGCACAAGATTCAAGTGACTATTTCTTAATTATTTTCTAGCTTTTTCATTCCAAGCAGCTCATAGATAGATTGCAGTGAATTAGTCCTCAAAATATATATATATATATTTGGTTAGCCATTTGCCATATATCACCAAGATTTAGCATTGCGATTGTAGATGTATGTTGGTTTAGAAATATGGCTACTTTGTACTGTGGACAACATCTCATTCCTTAAGATTCTGCAGTTTCAAACTTTTATGTTAACTGTAGTCTACTGGCCAAGCACCGGTTTATGGTTAACCATGGCTTTGCAAAGATAGCAGTTGGATTAGAAGTATATGGAAGGGTCTGAAAGTAGGTGGAATGCGAGTGGGGGGCCGCTGCTGGGAGGCAGAGAAAAGGTTGAAAATAAAAATAAAAAAATTACAGTGAGGTTAACTTTGTAATTCCGTATGTGCTTTGGGTGGATCAACGGTGGTCACTGTCTGGGGACCGGACCAATGAATTCTGTCCCTTGTGGGTGTTACTGTCGCCCGCTGTTGATAGTTTCATCGTGTAGGTAACAATAAGTGTTTAGTCATAAATACATTAATAGAAATATGGAGACACTAGATATAGAAATTTGTTTGGTGGTGGAGACAAAAATAGGGAATAGAAAAATTTTCAATCAAAATTTCTGTACTTTCAAAATCTAGGCATAGTGAGAATAAAATACAAAGATAGAAATTTAATATTTTTTCTTTCAATAATATCTCTATACATATTTAATATTTACGTTGGTCTCTATGGTGACTCGTCATAAACCGCATCTTAATATTTGCTTCGTCCTCGTGCTCTCATTTTTCCATCCGTTACCAACTTTCAGCTTAGCTTGTTTTGCATAGGATCTTATTCATCATATAGCATATATATCACTACTTCTCTACTCTTCAGTTTCTTGCCCTTGCCTCCACCAACGATTATGAAATAAAGGCAAATCATAACTTAGGGTCATCCTAATTGAAATACAAAGGTTTGGATCTTTCATAACTGTTGTAGTTTAATACAAATTTTAAAAAAAGGTATGTAAAAGACTAAAGGTAAATATATATAACTTAGTTTCATAAACCCATTTCACCTTGTAGAATGAACTTTGCAGGGCCGAAGCTTCAGAATACGGTGAATATTCAAAGAAAGGGAGGAGAATGTGAGGGGGAGAAGCATACGGACTAGAAAATTATAGAATCGGAGTTGTTAATTTGTCTCGGGTTGAAGCCTTGAAGGTATGACCCATCACATCATATCGATGCTAAGTGGTAACTGTGTGTTGGTTTTAGTGGAACTTATGCCTGAGATGAATACGTAAATGATTACATGATATTTTGTATCACTTGAGTTTGATTAACTAATTTTGATACAGTTAGATCATTCCTTTAAAGCTTATTTGTACATATTCATGATATACTGAGTAAATTAAAATTTTCTTTCAATTAATTTTAGTTTCTTTCTTTCCTTTTTCAATAATTATATTTTATATTTGTATCTAGAGATAACAGGGAGAGACCTTTTGCTCTTATTGGTCTTTACTCTGCAAGAGATCATACGTTTCTCCAATGGCTGATGCTGCTGTGTCCCCTGTGGTTGAAAGGCTTGGGGACCTGCTAAGAGAAAGAGAAAGCTCCTTAAGAAACGTTAGTAAAAATGTTAAACGCCTTAGAAGGGAGTTAATCGACATGCAAGGCTTCTTGAAAGCGGCTGATGCTTGGCCACACCGCAATGATGAAGTATTACAGAACCTGCTTGCTGAGATTAGGGTCCTTTCTCACGATGCAGAAGATATTATCGAGTCTCATGTCTTAGCAACTGAATCTCTAAGTAAAGGATGCTGCTTAGCAGCCACAGCCCTAAGAATATACAACTCATGGAATGTTGCGTTGCAAATTGATGGATTCACAAGCAAGATCAAGGATCAAGGAAGAAGGCTGCAGACCTATGTCATCACAAGAGAAGCGGGTCATAGATCAGGAACTCAGCAGCTAAGAAGGGCTTTATCTCATATACCTGAGCAACATGATGTTATTGAACTGGACTCACAGGAGAAAGATGCTAAGACAATAGCCACAAAGTTGGTCCATGGACCGCTGCGATCCCGCACAGTTTCCATATGCGGCATGGGCGGGGTAGGAAAGACAACTCTTGCGAAGAAGATTTATCACAACACTAAAGTTGGGAGACATTTTAAATGTGCCTGGGGGACTGTATCACAGCAGTGTAATATAAGAGATGTATGGCTAAAAATATTGTTCAATCTCTCATCTTCAAATGAAAGAAAGGGAAGGTCATTTTCTGAACTCATGGATGACCAGATAGCAAAGGAGCTTTATCAACTGCTGGAGAAGGAAAAATGCTTGGTAGTACTTGATGACATTTGGACCAAGGAAGCTTGGGACTGCTTGCGTGCTGGGTTTCCCGAGTCTAACAAAACAGAGAGCAAAATATTGCTAACTACAAGGAACAAGGAGGTGGCTTTGCATGTAGATCGAAATTGTTTGATCCTCTCGCTAGGATGCTTGAATGAATCCCAAAGCTGGCAACTATTTTGTAGTGTAATTGCACTTCATCCCAGGGCGGAAACTGGTATTATTATTCATCAACTTTCATTGACTTTTTTATTATTTTTCTAATTTTAGTGGTATTTGAATGTACTCATGAAGTCAATCAATTAGAGAAATGAGGATACTTATGATTCATCTTGAAAATAAACTAGTTTGATTTGGATCGGGTTCTAAGACAAACAAAATTTCCATGCTCTTTTTTGGGTTTTCTGGCTCATACAATCTAGAAAACATGGGTATGGTCCTTTTCTCAACCCTTGCAATATAGTATCCAACATTTAAAATTACAAAAATAAAGCCCCTTTACATAAATCTGGTCCCATTCTTCACTTCTGTGGTAGATGTATTTTGGTTACTAGTTAATATAACATGTAGTCATTAAGCCGATCATGTAGGTTCAGATTTTCATTTTATATACTTCAATTTGCAGGATTCCCATTTGATGAAAATTTTGAAGAGTTGGGGAGAAGAATTGTTAGTAGATGTGGTGGATTGCCATTAGCCATCAAAACTATTGGAGGAACTCTGCAAACCAAGTCATCGATTGATGAATGGACTATGGTATGTAATACTATGGTTTCACCCTGGAGTAGCATATACAATGGACGGATAGAGCTTGGAATAATTAATTTGTTGGCCTTGAGCTACCATGATTTGCCATATGATTTGAAACAGTGTTTCCTCCATTTTAGCCATTTCCCAGAGGATTTTATCATACCTGCCAACACTATCATCAACATTTGGGTGGCTGAAGGTATGATTTCAAAGGGAAGTAGAAGCGATGAAGTGGAAGCCATTGCATATGAGTACTTGGAGGGCTTGGTCTCAAGGTGCATGATTCAAGTAGAGAAAAGGAGTTCAATGGGAAAGATAAAAAGCTGCCGCCTTCATGATTTTATGAGGGACTTGTGCATCCAAGAAGCCAAGAAGGAGAACTTTGTTCATCTTGAAAATGGACACGATGACGAAGCAACAATGCAATCAACTTCAATCAACAAATTTCATCACCTTGTCCTAAAAAGCTGCCGCCTCCATGATTTTATGAGGGACTTGTGCATCCAAGAAGTCAAGAAGGAGAACTTTGTTCATCTTGAAAATGGACAGGATGACGAAGCAACAATACAATCAACTTCAATTAGCAATTTTCGTCACCTTGTCCTAAAAAATTCAAACCTAGGCGCCCATTTGAATGATGATATATGTGATCATGTACGGAGCCTTTTGGTGTTATGCAATAATATGGATCCAGCGTTGCTAAACAAATCACTTTCAATTGCCATGACTAGGCATCTCAAGTACCTTAGAATCCTATATCTTGATGGAGGTCAGGTTGATCTTGAAATACCTAAAGAGATTGGTTACTTGGTTCATTTAAGGCTATTTGATATGAGATCAATGCGTACAAAACACTTGCCATCATCTTTAGGCAAGTTGACTCAATTGTTAACTTTGAAATTGGATTGCCTTTTGAATGTGGACCATATGTCAAATATTTTTGAGAACATGCATCAACTACGTCACCTATATCTTCCACCATTCACAAAGTTCAAGGTGGAGATCATGAGGCTTAGTCAACTTAAAAATCTTCAGACATTGGTGAACCTGCCATTGAAGTACATAAGCATAGAGGACCTAGTAGGGCTTCCCAATTTGAGTAAATTGAAGTTAAAAGTATCAGATGAAGATGAGTTCAATTGTCTTGCTAGAATGTTGAATATATCGCCCAACACAACATTCAACAAACTTCAGTCTTTATCAGTGCATTTTGGGTGGTCTTTATCACTTAGCTTTAATCCTTCCTTTTCAGTGAGTGGCAGGACGCTAAATCCCATTGAGATAACAAAAGTAGCAGCAAGTTGTCTTCATCTTCACAAATTGAAATTTTCAGGGCCGTTGGTGTTTGATTTACCGGAAAGGCCCCAAAATTTTCACGAACTAAAGAAGTTAACTTTGGAGTGCTCAAATTTTGAGGAAGACCCCATGCCCCATCTGGGGGAGCTTCCCAACTTAAGGGTCTTGCTTTTGCATTCAACATTGAAGATAGATGCAATTATGTTTCCCAGGAATAGTTTCCCATGCCTGCAATCTCTTGTCTTTGAACGGGAAAAGCAGCTCACGAACTGGACCATTCAGGAAGGAGCCCTACCTCAACTTAGCGTTTTGCAACTCTTCTTTTGTGACAACTTGACGGCGCTTCCCGAAGGACTACAACTAGTAAATTCACTCCAAGACCTGAAAATTGGTGCCATGCCGAAAGAATTTATAGACGGGATCTTGGGTTCCCACATTGCCACAATTGCCAAAATTGTGCGACTACGATAGGATGATGATTGTCTGCTTTATTTTCGGCTTCCTCCCCCGATTCTTCGCCTGGTAACATGATCACATACAAATTTTTTCTACCGACTTTTTTATGATAAAAAATAAAAATCCAATGATTGATTCGAAAATCTCAAATGCTCTTTTATGCCCTCTCTGTCCCAAATTAAACTGATCAAAATCTTAGGTAAATATATCATCTGATCTCTCATTTGAAAACAAACATATTATCTTTTCTCTCTCTCTTGCCTAACCAAACCTCTACTATGAAACTATCCACTCTACTCCTCTTTCTTATTCTATTTTAGTTTTGTTAAAAAAAAATGGTTAGTTATGTTTTTAATCAAGTAAAATATATCATTTTTCTATTTGGTCCAACTTTTTTGAAAAGTTTTGCGTTTGGTTCTTCAAAAATTGTTTTCATTTTTGTTTGGTCCCTACATTAATTTCTCACTAACTTTTCCCGTTAAGTAACAATTGGACAACTTAAATCAAGATATTTTGAAGGACATATAAAATGAGGATTTTCCTTTCTATATACTTATTTTTGTGTTCAAATATTTTATTCCCAAACTATCTTTTCTGTTCTTTGTTAATTATTTATCCATGTTTAAGTGAGCTGCCATTTTCAAATGAGACACTTATTTTTAATTTTAAATATAAAAATAAAATACAATTGACACTTATTTTTACTTTTAAATATAAGAATAAAATGCGTACAATCCCTTTTTCTTGAGATGGTATTATTTTACTCTCATTCCTTTTATTAAGAGAAGCTACACTTTAATCATTTTTCAAATTTTTATAATTGTTTATTTTCTCATGTTTCTTATTTTTTTCCTTTATTATTAATTATGCCTATTAATTTCATGTAAAATAAAATACGTGATTTATAATAATATAAAACATTGAAATAACTTAATTTTTAAATTACCATTATATTAAGAAAACATAATAATAGGAAAAATGATAAATAGTAACAATAATTTTTAATAATTATATAAAAATATTTTGCATTTTCTCAACTATTGATTTTGTAATATTAATGTATATTTTTATGCAATTTAAATTTCATATAATTTAAAAATAATTTATTATTTTATTTCATTTTGATGGATAAGATATTTTTTAAAATACAATTAAATATCAATTAACAGATTACATGTTTATTGTGGTCTAATTTTTCTAAAATTGGACATGTTTGATCATTAATGTAATATTATCTAATTCAATGGTCGGATTAATTTAAATCTATATCTATAGAGTTATTAAGTAGACTAAGTGTACACGATTTATTTCTCAAGTGAATAGATCCGTATATATGTATGTGTAGGAACATTCTTGTCATTTAATCAGGATTCTAGAGGACAATCATTCATCTTTACAAAGTAAAAATTAAGTTCCTAGGCATTTCATTATGGGACATACTCATTCTTTTCTGTCATTACTTATTAAAATCGACCCGTATCTAAATTTCTATCCACAACAGAATAGGATCAATTCATGATTTTTCTGTATTGACTCACAAATTGAGTTATAAGGATTAGTTCTTCCTTTGACTTGGAATAAATTGTAGATCTCTTACTTTGAGGATGAGCTGAATGCATGCACGATCGTAATGGTATGAAATTACATCTTACTATGCAATGAAGGATATATATATGAGATTGCAGAACATTTTACTATGTATGAAATTACTAAAATACCCTTCATTATTAATTATGCCTATTAATTTTATGTAAAACAAAATATATATGATTTATAATAATAAAAACCATTGATATATATATATATATATATATATATATATATATATATATATATAAGTAATTTAATTTTTAAATTATTATTATTATTATTTATTGAAAAATTAATAATAAAAATGATAAATACTAGCAATAACTTTTATTAATTATATAAAAAACTTATGCACTTTCTCATCTATTATTTTTTGAATATTAATGTGTATTTTTATATTAACATAACAACATTTTTCTATTATCTTATCTGTGAGAAATCTTCATATGCGAAGTAAATAAATACTTTTTATTTTTAAATATATTAATAATTTTTTAAATAAATCCTTATCTGTAAAAAATATGTAATTTTTAAAAATTAAGTTTTTCAAATTATTGCTAGTGATAATTTATTTTCTTAATACAATATAATATAATATTTAAAATTGAATTAGATACGTGTGGGAGTATATATATATATATATTATGTACTATTATAAATCACATATTTAAATTTATAAAAACTATAAGTATCAATAAATGGTAATTTTGTAAAAATAAATTATTTTTATGAGAAAATGAAGAATTAATAAAAAATAAAAATGAATTAAAGTATAGATTTTATCAAATTTTTAGGAAAGGATAGGAAAATATTAATTTAGAAATGAAGGAGACAGGAGTGCAATAAAGTCCTTTCAAGTGAGAAGATTGAGAAGATTGCATTTTGATCTAAGGTTATATTTGATTAAAGATAAAATATAGAATAAATTTAATAGATGAATTCTATATATAAAGTTACACATGAAATGAATGGAAAATTTACCCCATTTACTCCCTAATCAAGCATGTCCGATAAATAGACTTGTAATAAGGGTAGTCAACGGCTATGAAATATTTTGACCCGAACAGTTGTTCCCCGTATCCTGTTCTAGTTCCTTGGTATGCTTCTTTTTCTCTCAAATTGGTTAATGTTTTTTATATTCCATCTAATAAATTATGTTGGCACGAAGTTTTATCAATTTAACCATTCAATTTAAAATCCATACTGAATAAATTAAATGTATAAAATTTCATGCAATTTAAAAATGATTTGATACTTCATCATTTCAATTTATTTTGATGTATAATATATTTTTAAAAACATAAATAAAGATCAATTAATAGATTACATGCCTACTATTATCCAATTTTTTTAAAATTTAGCATGTTTAATCATTATTATAATATCATATAATTTAATAGTCAAATTAATTTAAGTCACCGTCTATAGAGTTATCGAGTAGACTAAGTGTACAAGATTTAATTATAAAGTAAATAGTTCCCTATATATGTGTGTAGCAATATTCTTCTCATTTAATCAAGATCCTAGAGGACAATCATTCATCTTTACAAGGTAAAAATTAAGTTTTTAGGCATTTCATTACGGGACATACTCATTTTTTTTCTTTGTTATTACTTATTAACGTTGATCACTATCTCAATTTCTATCAAAATAGAATAGGATCAATTCATGATTTTTCTAGAATTTTGTATTGACTCACAAATTGAGTTATAAGAATTAATTCTTTCTTTGACTTGGAATAAATTGTAGACTTCTTACTTCGAGGACGAGCCGAATGCATGCACAATAGTATGAAATGACATCTTGCTATGTAATGAAGGATATCTGAGACCGTACAACATCTGTTCTTTTGCTGTGAAGTCTCTTAGCTGTTTAATGAGTGCTACCTGTGGTGGACAGTTAGCTGGTGTAGTATATTCTCTGTGGTGGTGTTGAGTATGAACAAAAATCATCCATCATCTTTTTCTATCCCACTCCTGTTCCCCAATTCAATTTTGCCATCACTATATATATCACTATATATGTGTCAAATTTCTATTGGGGGACAGGAAATGTGACAGCAAAATAGGGCAGAAGATTTGAAAGCATGGAGTATGTGGAATAACATCAGGAATGGTTTGGTTTTTGAAGCTACTCGACCAAAGTGGGACTTGAGAAAGGAGACTCATCAAGACAAGAAATGCCTACTAGTTGAAAGGTTGGATGGATGGTGTCAAGCCTCTATCAGAAACTGCATAAGGATTTCAGCCTCTATATGCAAAGTGCTCACGTTTATGCTATTACCTATGTAGCTGTCTTTGTTTTCAGTTGCTGTTATTTGGTCTTTTTTCTTTCTTATTTTCTTTAACTATGCTGGTTCTATGATCATGCTAGAACTGAGTTGTTCCAAACTTGTTTGGTCTGCTGGACATATATGTGTCCTCTCTATCTTGTTAACCGCTATTGCACCCCTCATGCTTTGAGTGGTTTGAGCATTCTCTTTTTTCAACCCTTGCAATTTAGTAATTAGCATTGAAAGTTGAAAAAGTAATGCCTCTTTGACTCTTTGTAGCTCTTGTCCTGTTCTTCACTTTTGTGGTAAAACGATCAGATGTATTTTGTTTAGTGATCACTACCTAAATTAACAGGTAGTCATTAAGCTGCCCATCTAGGTTTATGTTTTCGTTTTAAATACTTCAATACGCAGGATTCACATTTGATGAAATTTTGGAAGAGCTGGGCAGAAGAATAGTTAATAGATGTGCCCTTTGCTATCAAAACTGAAGAAGGAAATATGCAAACCGAGTCATCAATTCATGACTTGAGTGAGGTATATAATAATATGCTTTCACCATTGAGTAGCATAGATAATGGAATGATAGAGCTTTGACTAACAAGTTTTATTAGCCTTGACCATTAAGTTATCATGGTTTGCCTTATCAATTGAAACAACATTTCCTCCATTTTGGCCAATTTCCAAAGGATTTTACCATATATATCTGCCAATACCATCATCAACATTTGGGTGGCCGAAGGTATAATTCTGAAGGGAAGCAGAGGGAAAGAACCAATGGTTGAAGTAGAAGACATTGCATATGATACTTGGAGGATTTGATATCAAGTTGCATGATTCAAGCTAAGAAATGGACTTCAATTGGAAGGATAAAAAGTTGTGCCTTCATGACCTTATGAGGGATTTATACATCAGAGAAGCAAAGAAGGAGAACTTTTTCATGCTAAGTATCTTGAAGATGAAAATGAGGAAGAAACCAATCAACCTTTATTGGCAAATTTCTCCGGCTAGCTTGCCGTCAACATGATAAATTCAACCCAAGACCTGGAGTGAATTCTGACAAATATGCTCATGTGAGGAGTATTTTGGTATTCTACATTAATACGATCCAAGTCTTTATAAGTGATTGCATTAATTTGCCGTAGCTAGTCATTCCAAGTACCTTAAGACTCCTATATCTTGATGGAACTAAGGTTTGCCGTGAAATACTTGAACCTAGACAGGAATACTAATAATTGCAAATAAGAGTGTTATTAACTTTAATAATAATCTTAATGTATTGAATAATTTAGATGTAAATAAATATATAAACATATGTAAACTTTATTTGTCAAAGTTTAAAAAATTCTAATTATTTAAAATTTAAGTAGATTAATTATCAAAGTTTAAATCATAAAAATTTTGTTATCCTGATTAATATAACTATTTAAATTTTGACATTATAAATTGTTATAGTAATTTTATCATGTAACTAAATAGCTTGTTACGTGAAAGTAGTCTTTCTTGAAGATGTTAAGGCCACTTCTTTTAAATTTGACTATTGAATAATCTGAAAGGAATGTTTTTTATCTATTTCAAACATAAATTTAATTTATAAGAGAACTAAAAATAAAAAAATTAAGCTACTATTAGCTAAATTGAATTCGAATATGGAATATTAGAAGTTTTATGTATAAAAATATTAAGTGATATCTATTTTTAAAATATTGTAATTTATAACAAACTAGTCATTTGACCAGTGTGATAAACAGGGAGATAATAAAAAATAGTTTGGTTATTATCAAAAATAAATTATGATTTTTTTAAATATATTTTATAGAAAATTGAGTATATAAATTTATTTTAAAAGTAAGTTAATAGTTAAATAATTAAATAAATGGACAGAATATAAATGTACTATTCTATTTTATATCTTATATGAATATCATGTTTATTAGGTAGAAAAAATCTCGATAGATGACTTATAACTAACAATAAAGAGCCTATTTTTTTACATATTTTGAAAGTTAAAATTATTAAATAAAGAAAGAGAATAAGTGGGTAATTTTATTATATCATGAGTCATTTATAAGAATGATAATGAGTATTCATCAGAAAGGGAACGTGTCTGACGCCTCTTGTCGCCATTTAGAATTTTTCCTCTCATCCCCATCCTCATCCCCCTCATAGGCCCCATTTCCAATTCCCCGTGGGGATTTTGAATTCCTATAGTATTAAGGGGTTTATTAACAAATACAAAAAAGAGAAAAACTTTAAAAATATTTTATAATTTAAAACATAAATACCTATAATAACAAATACTACTAATGTAACATAATTCAAATTAAAATTAAAAATACATATATAATGCAAATCAAATAAAGATAATTGAAAAAAAATGAAGATATGTTATCCTTATCCCTATCCTGTATAATAAATGGGGACTTTGCCCTCATTGATCGTCTCTATAAAGAAAAAATGTGTCCCTATTATGGGTAATTCTTGCATGTATCCACTTTCAACCTTTTTTTTAATTATCTCTAGTCGTTTACATCTTTTTAGTAAATTAAAATATTTAATTTATAAAAAGCATAAAAATATATTTCTAATTAATAAAAATAATAAATAAATTTAATTTATATGATTTCAATTACATGTCCTTTCCTTGTACATCTTATTAATAAATTAAAATATCAAATTTAAAATATATGTTATAATTAGTAAAAAAATAATATATAATCCTGATTTACATCATCCAAATTAGTAGAGTAGTGTATCAATTACAATATTAACTTCGATAAAAAAAAGTAATGTAGGATTACCTAGAATGTGGATGAGAATGGGGACATATATAAGGTCCCCACCTCATGGAGACCCACCAATTTGCCATTTATATAAATCTACTATCTACTTTACTAATATTTCAAACTTATTCATGGAAACTATTACACGTGTCATTCATATAGTGATTTGGGCCCCACCTTTTTCAATCTTTATGTCTAAAGATTATTTTAAACTTAATTTATAATTTACTTATTAATTATTTTTCATGTGACATAAAATCAAATATTATAATTATTAAAAAATCAAATATTACAATCATTAAATATTACAATTTGCACTAATAGAGAATTCATGTCAATATAATTACGATCTACAATTAAATAAAGAACCATGAATAGCCTCACAGTATGAAGGTAATATAAAAAATTATAAAGAAAATATTTTCAAAATAAATAATCTTTAAAATCGGTATTCTTTTTCTAAAGAAAATGGGCATGTCAAATTGTTAATGAATAGCTAATTGATTGATTTTTGTCGCAACCGGGACCGCGACGGGAACGGCGAAAAATAATTTTTGAAAATTTGGGAGTCGCCACCAAGTTTATTTAATTTGGAAAATCTTGGAAAAACCAATTCTATTTTTTCAACGAAAAATAGTGTTTGAAAACCAGATATGAATTCGGGAGTCGGTTATGCATAGGGAAGGGTAGGAACTTAATCCCACGCACCCCTGATACACCCGTCCTTAGACGGTACCTTAGTGAATTATGCAGATTAAATAATAACCCCTTAGATTTCAAATAAGGAAGATAAAAATTATAATTTTAGCACATAAATTAAGAAAAAAATTAATTTACCAAGAATATTTACAATTTAAACACATTAATTAAGAAAAATTAATTATGGCAAATATATTTACAATTTTAACCCATAAAATTAAAAATGATTTACATAAAATATTTACAATTTAACAAATAAATAAAAAAAAATTAATTTTTGCCAAATATATTTTAAAATCTAAGTAAATACATCAAGAAGAATTTGTTTTAGAAAATGCATTTACAATCTTAACCACTAATAAATAATTTTCACAAAATTTTTACAATTTAAACACATAAATTCAAGAGATTAAATTTACCCAAATCTATTTATAATTTGAACATATAAATTCAAGAAGTTTAATTTACAAAAAAAATATTTAATTTAAATACATAAATTAATTTACACAAATATATTTACAGCTTAAACATATGAGTTCCAGAAATTTAATTTACATAAATATATTTATGATTCAAACACATAAACTAAGAATTACTTTTGACAAACATATTTACAATTTTAACATTAACATAAATTAGTTTTCTTTTGAAAAAAAAATATATTTACAATTTTAACATATAAACTGGAAAATAAATTAAGAAGAAAATTACTTTAGCAAAATACTTATAATTTAAACACATAGATTAAGAAGAATTAATTTAGACAAATATATTTTTTAATTGGAATGTATAAATTAAGGAATTTACTTTACATAATTGCATTTTACAATTTAAACAAATTTAAGAAGATTTAATTTTGGCAAATATATTTAACAACTTGAATACATAAACTAAAAAATTTTACATAAAATATTTACAAGCTGACAAATAAATTAAGAAAAATTAATTTTTGACTTGACAGAGGTTGTCTGCTCCTACGTATCCTCCGGTACAATGAGGAACTCAAAGTTACGTAGTTCTGTAGAAAATATTTATGTGTTGTTTGGTTTTAATTAGTTAAAATTTTTATCATAGGATTCAAGTTAGCACTTGGCTACTCAATGAATCCTGATGATTCAACAATAGTGAAGATAACATTTGCTACTCAATCACCATTATTGATCATTGCATGAGAAATTATTTGTTTATTTATTTTTTAGAAAATAATTTTTATTTACAAGAGGTAATTATGGAACATATTTATTTATTATTTTTTTTTTTTGGCACGAATTGATGAAGCTAAATTGCAAACGGATAATGAGCCTAAATTCAACCAATGCAAAATTCTGAAATAAGTAAGATAATCAAAGAAAACACAAGAGTTCTAATTAAGATTTTCATTCATTTTTTTTTATTCCCCTTTTTTAAAAAAATAATAAATAAAAAAAAATTAGAGTCTTTAACATCCAATTCATTGAACAGTGAAGCATAATTAAATTCCCCTCCAATGATTTTAAAATTAATTACTCATCACAAACCGCATTTTTTATTTTATTTAAAGAAATATAAACTATACTAAAAACAAAATTCCCCAAAGTCATAGTAACATGAACGACCCAAGACAAAAAAAAAAAAAAAAAAAAAATTTTAGAGAACATCAGCCCATAAACTCATCTTGGACAGAGACATGTAGCCTATTAACACAATTTATCAAAAGAAAAAAGCCACTAAAGGGGACTCCCAAACAAACTTGTTTTTTTTTTTTTTATATATTATTTTGCAATAAAAATGTGAAAATATGGGCACCTTACCCACCCAAAGCTGTAAACACACATATACGCACCCACACTAATAAATAAAGAGATAAAGGGTTAATAAAATAAAACAGAAGCTTGTTTCGGACTTCTTCATCCTTAGAGGTTAAAAAAAAACAACAAAACACAAAGAATGAAGGAATTAGGGAGAAGGGCGGAGAGAGAGAGAGGGAGACCAAAATGAGAGAGAGAGGGAGACCACCGCCGTGGCTGAGAGACAAGCTCACGGCGGCGAAGCGAAGGACAAAGGGAGGAGGAGCTGTGATCTGAAAGGGGAAGGAGTTCGCTGGCCGCTGCGGAAAGCTTGCAGGGAAGGAGAGCATGCGACGGTGGCTTCAGCGCGGGGCAGGGGCGCTGCTTGCTGGCAGTACGACGGCGACCTTAGCACGGGGCAGGAGTTCGCGGGTGGGCTGGTTGCGCGGAGAGGATCATGGCGTTCCCTGGCGTTGCAAGGCGGAGGTGCTGTGGTGAGATTCGAGGCTGGTGCTGCGGTGGTTCCAGGCGTGTAGCTGGATCTGGTTCGGCGGCAGACTGTTGGGGATTCCGATAGCGGAGAGAGGCGCGATGGTGTGGGGCTGTTCGTGGAGGGGGACTCAGGCTTGGGATTTCCGATTTGGGTGATGGTGATGGTGAGGGAGGAAGAGGCCGCGGTGATGTTTTCTGGTGGCTGCCCCCTCCCTTTTTATTTTCAGTTTCCTTCTCCTACATTTTTGAAAGGCTCTGGATCTATGGTCATGATGTGGATTCCTGTTTTACTTTGTATGGTTGTGTTTTACTGTTGATTTTGGTTTGATGTTTGGTTATGGTTGTATTTGCAAATAATGGTTAAGAAAGTATGGTTGTTGATGGAGGATGCTGTCAGTAGTGGTTTATGGCTTGAGAATGAAGGAGCTAGATTGTATATATGCAGGTAGTCAAAATAAAAAATGACACAAATAAGGAAAATGAACTCATACTACACTGAAACTCACCTGTGTATATTCCTTTGCGCTTGTTCCTTTTATTGTTAAGGAAACTTCGAATAATGACCGAGGTTTATGCCTGTGTTTATCTCTCTCTGTTCATTCAAAAGATCACAATTACTTATCTTGGAGTCTCTAAAATTAGATCGCTCCTTCAAATAACCAGCATGAGGTGAACACCGATCCTCCCTTTTGATCTCCTTCTCCCCCCTTATATTGAGTTCATTTTGATAATTAACATTTGACTCCATGCTTTTCTCTGGCATACAGGGGAACCATATGAACTTGTCTCCCACGCTTTCTTCCTCGGACCGAGCGAGTGCGGGGATGGAGAAGACTGCCCAAGTAGGAACCGAGGCATGCTTGTGCTGCATTTCCCTTTGTTACTGACAAGTGTATTTTTTATTTTATTTGCCATCAATTCTTGTATCAAGTTCACGCATGTGCCCTGAGTGTGTCATGGGATGGGACCCCTTTTTCACGCACAGCATTGTGTCCGTTTTCTGTTTTTTCCTTTTATTAGAGAAGGGGCATATATTTTTTTAGAAGCGTGGGGCTCCTATATGTATTTTATTAGAGAATGGGTATGGCAACAAGGAAGTGGAGGGGAGCTCCACGAGGGAGTGTCTGCCACTTCCCTTTTCAATTATTTTTATTATTATTTTTTTGTATTTTAACCTTTTTATTTTATTTTATTTGATTTGAAATGAAAGTGACTGAAACATTAGAGATGAATCTAGGAAGCTTCTTTTTTTTTTATTATTATTTTTTTAAAAGACTTTAAAAGAAACTGCAAAATGTGCAAATTTTTGGAATTTTCTTGTTCAAGAGACCGTACAAAATTGGGTGTTCACAATTTTGATATGATAATAATTCGAAATTCAATTTCTACCAAATTTATTCTTACTCAAATATTTAAGATTCACTATAATACTAATATTTAACAATCATTATATAAAAAGTCTTTCATGTGTTATTCATAGAAAAATTATACCTCATCTTTTTCATAATCTTAATACTTAAAGTAAGTTTTTGAATTTAATTTACCTTCTAATTATCAATTATTTTTTCCAATCATATCTTTATATCTCTCTACCATTAACAAAAGTAATATAAAAAAATAAAAAATAACATAAACAAAATTATAATTCAATATATTATACCATAAAAATTTTATATATATAATTATAATATTAATGATAACAAAACTATTATAATTATATTGCATTAGTAATATTTTTTATTATAGATATTTATATTTTGAAGTTCAAAGTATGTTTAAAATTTGTCCTTTTTGAAATGTTTTTAATAAATCTGTAAATATCAATAGGAATTCAAATCTCCACATGAAATGAGAAATGGAACCCGTGACAAGGATGTGAATGAGAATGAAGACAAATTTTAAATGAGAACAGGATTAAGTGAAAATTTTCTAACTTCAAATCTAGAACTTTTGAAAAATAGAACATTCCTATTTAATTTTTCAAAATTAGAACATTCCAATCTATCAATTCCATAATTTTTTCATATTAATTTTTTTAAAAAAGAATAACTTCAATTTTTCAAAACTAAAATATAAAAAAAATTAATTCCACAATTTACACTTCTTTGATTATGATGCTAAATATTTATTAATTTTTAAAAATTAAATAATTATATTACTTTTTTATTAAAAATAATATTATAATCAATATACTACCCAAATAATTGAGATTATATAAATTAGAACTATATATAATTTTTTACTAATTATTACATATTAATTATAACATATATTTTAAAATTAATATTTTAATTTATTAAAATAATGTACAAGAAAATGATATGTAATTGAAATCATATAAATTAAATTGATTTATTATTTTTATTAATTAGAAAATATATTTCTATATTTTTATAAATTAAATATTTTCATTTACTAAAAAGACATAAACAATTCAGGATGATTAAAAAAATATTGAAAGTGAATATACGTGGGAATTACCCATAATAGGAAAGGGAATTGGGACATATTTTGTTTTCATAGAGACATGGATAGCATACTTATATTTTTTTATTTTTTTATTGTATTTGCATTATGCATGTATTTTTTATTTTAATTTGGATTGTGTTGCATTAATAGTATTTGTTATTATGGATATTTATATTTCAAATTATAAAATATTTTTAAAGATTTTCTCTTTTTGAAATTTGTTAATAAATCCCTGAATAACATAGAGATTCAAAATCCCTACAAGAAAATAAGAAATAGGAACCCATAAAGGGGATGAGAATAAGAGGTAAAATTTTAAACAACGAGGAGGCATGAAACATGTCCTCTTTCTCATAGGCACTCATTGTCATCCCTATAAATGACTTATAATATAGTAAAAATATCCATCTATTTCTTTATTCAACAATTTCAACTTTTAAAATGTGTAAAATTTTTATAAAATAGACTCTTTATTATTAGTTATAGGTTATCTATCGAAATTCATTCAACCTTATAAATATGATATTCAAAATAAAATATAAAATAGAATGACATATTTATATTTTGTCCACTTACTCAATTATTTAACTATGAAATTACTTTTAAGATAAATTTATATACTCAATTTTCTATAAAATATATTTAA